>RHLO01000418.1:0-31726 GCA_003719415.1 Aspergillus olivimuriae | reverse complement strand
TTTTTTTTTTTTTTTTTTCTGATTTTTCTTTTTGGCAATAATACGAAACCTATCCGGTCTGTCTATGTGAACATGTCAAACTGCCCACCAAGCTGCCAATCATTGGCGCAGACGCCAATGATCAACAAGGTTGGAGTAGATGTCCTGTCATCAGCCGATGGTGGGAAAGAGAAGTAATAGCCAGTACAGTCAGTCCTGCATGCATGGGATACAGAAACCTGGCTGGTTTCGCCCCCAGCACGGCTGACATGGCTGCGCGGTATAAAACCTGTCCCAGAGTTCCCCGCCCGACTCATGTATAGTTTTCTCATCCTCCGAGGAGACTCTCTTGTTATAATAGCCTCCTATGAAGGTTTGGATGACTATATCATCGTCCGTGCAGGAATGGGTGGTCTCGCGCTGGCCTCTCGGATGAGCGAAGATCCCATTGTCACCGTTCTTCCCTTCGAAGCAGGCACCAACCATACGGGGGGGCCACTGGACGAGACTCCTGGCTTTTTGAGCAAGCTATTCGGTAAACCTGAGTATGATTGGGACTATATGACTGAGCAGCAGGTAAGTTTACAGGCTACAAAGGTAGGAGCTTTGTTCAGGAGGCTGACAGGAACCAGATCCAAGCCAACAATGGTCAGATTGACCAGCCACGAGGCCGCATGGAGGTGGTTCCTCAGCCATGAACTTGATCGTGGTCATGTATCGCTTGTCATCCGACTTCGCTGCGTGGCAGTCGCTGGGGAACAACGGATGGGGTCCAGAGAAGATGGCCCCATATCTGAGCAAGTTGCACACCTACAAGCCCTCCAGCGAGTCAGCCATCAATCTCTTGGGTATCAAGCGGTGAATCACAGGCCAGGATCGTGGTAGCAACGGTCCTATGCCTGTGACCGTCCCCGAAATTCATGGAGAGTTCAACGCCGCCTGTGATGCAACCTTCGAGCAGATAGGATGGCGCAACGATGTCGATCCTATCACCGGTCGCAAAGTGGGACGCTTTGTACCCTTGATCAGCGTGGATAGACAGGCAGGTCGATGGGGATATGCCGCAACCTACTATACACCGAAGGTCGCGCAACGAGCCAACCCGACACTGCTTACGGAGACCTGAGTCCGGCACGTGCTGCTGAGGAAAGCGGACGAAAGGGAGGTTCTCACCATCAGAGTCGATGTACAAAAGGCAGACTGTACGTCGCAAGAGAACCCCGCTGTCCGGGAAGTTATTCTCTGTGGCGGGACTTTGAATTCGCCGCAACTACTGGAGCTGTCCGGCATTGGGATGCAACACTTTTAATCCGCCTTGACATCCCCGTTGTGATCAATCTACCAGGCGTTGGAGAGGACCTACAGGATTACCAGATGCCCATCCTCAGTTTCGTAGTCTCAGATGGACGAATCTCCGGGGATGCGATGCGGGATCCAACGGTCCTCAAGTTCGCTCTGGAGCTATACAAGCAAACCCGCGGTGGTCCCTTGGCCGAAGCTCCTGCCAGTGTAGCATACCTGCCCTTAGTCGATCACAATAGCCAAGTTCCTCGCGATAAAGTCGAAGCGGTGCTCCCCCACTATCTTGGCGCGTCATACCCAGCTTATGAAGCAAATCGCCACGACCGGACTCTTCGCCGCGCCGCTGAAGCCTGGGGCGCGAGGGCCCACCGGCGTGGGGGACCTACTTGGACAGGGCGAAGGAGGTAGTCAAGCAGCGAATGTCGCGCTGCTTTCATCCGACGGGTACCTGGGCAATGATGTCGGATGAGGTGGGCGAAGTCGTGGGACACGCAATCTGCCGTGGTAGACGCCAACATCATACCCATGGAACGCGCTGGCAATATCCAGGCGACATCCTATGCGGTGGCCGAAGGGCAGATCTGATGCGGGGGATGCGACTCAGCTAGGTAGTTGTGAGCCCTTTGTAGGTCGTAAGGGGGTTTGTTCAGAGAAAGGAAGTTGGTTGCACTGGTATGTGGTATGACCGCATCCGGCGCGAGGGATGAGGGTGCATACCATGGATGAACCCACATCCACCCCTGGATTCATTGGCCAGGAACCGATTGACACTCGTCCGGAGAGACCACGATGTGACCTTAATATGAGAGAGCTCAATTCGCTCGCTTTGCATCATGCCGATCCATTGCCAAGGGGACAATGGATTGCACCGCCATGTGAAGCTGGCTTGTTTCTATGCTACTACCGCATTCCCCTCCCTGGAATGCCAACTGACATCCAAGGGAGATCATCATAATATCGATCGCTGGCCAGGCTCCTTGCTGCAAGGTACTTCTCCTTTCTCCTCTGCTGTGACTCTCTACGCTGGTGTGCTGGGAGCGAAGCAATCACCATGCGAAAACCGTGGCAGCTCATCCTGGCGCTGCTGGTCGGCGTCCAGGCGGTAAACCTGCAGCTAGATGATCCAGGTGAGCCAATATACGCAAGAAAGAGAGACTCGCAGATGCTGACCGTCGGCCAGACACCATCAAAACAGCCGCTCACGCGGTTGCGAAGAACATGCTCTCCTTCTATACGGGAGATCAGCCCGGCGACAACCCTGGTAATCTGCCCGATCCGTACTACTGGTGGGAGGCCGGAGCCATGTTCGGTAGCTTGGTCGACTACTGGTACTACACGCAAGATGATAGATGGAACAACATCACCATGCAGGCGATGCTCTGGCAGGCCGGCAGCACGGGAACCTTCATGCCCACCAACCAAACACGCACTGAGGGCAACGATGACCAGGCCTTCTGGGCGTTTGCTGCCATGTCCGCGGCCGAACGCAACTTTCCCAACCCGCCCGAGGGCTCCCCCGGCTGGCTGGCCATGGCGCAGGCCGTCTTCAACACCCAAGCGGCGCGATGGGATACGGAGACTTGCGGAGGTGGATTGCGATGGCAGATCTTCACGTTCAACAACGGGTTCAACTACAAAAACACCATCTCGAATGGCTGTTTCTTCAACCTGGCCGCGCGACTCGCCAAGTACACCGGGAATCAAACATATGCCGATTGGGCCGAAAAAGCGTGGAATTGGACTGAGTCCGTGAACCTCATCACGGACGACTGGCTATTCTGGGATGGAGCAGACGATCAGTCCAATTGCACCACCTATAATCGGATTCAGTGGACGTACAACTCGGGAGTCTATCTGCTAGGCGCAGCTAACATGTACAATCTGGTGAGTCTCCTCGTTTCGCTTTATGTGGTTGTGATGGGGTGAAATCGTCCACATATGAACAGAGCACCGCTAATGAGATCCCTCAGACGGACGGTGATCCCATGTGGAAAAAGCGAACGGAGCATATTTTGAATGCCACGGATGTCTTTTTCCATGACAAAGTGATGTATGAGCGGGCCTGTGAACCGGTCAACACATGCGAAGTCGACCAGCGCTCGTTTAAGGGATACTTGGCCAAATGGATGGCGCAAACCACGCAGATGGCGCCCTTCACCTTCGACTGGATCATGCCCAAGCTTCAAACTTCAGCGAAAGCCGCGGCTGAGACATGCACTGGAGGCTCGGACCACGCGGCGTGTGGGTTGAAATGGACAGAGCGCAAATGGGACGGCATGAAAGACGTCGGACTGCAGATTGCCGCCCTGGAGGCCATTCAATCCATCCTGATCAGTCGCGTGGATCCGCCGGTCACGGACGATACTGGAGGAACGAGCAAAGGGAACCCCGGGGGAGGCAGTACTCCACATCCCCCGGCACCACACAGTATCACCATGAACATTACCACGGCAGACCGGGCTGGGGCAGGTATCTTGACGGTGCTGATGTCGGCGTTCGTGATTGGATCCACCGGATGGGTGTTGTATGAATAAGACGAATACTTTTATAGGTGCTGTTTATATAATCTCTGTGGCTGGCGTTTGGGTGAAATTCATTTCTTTGATTAAGAACACTGCGCTTTCCTCTAGACAAGATTCCCTGGTCAAGGGCTTAGCACGGCGCCTGGGCCTCAGTCTTCCTTCTCCGGTCATCATCAGCCGTCCGGTCATGTATTTCCCTATCCTTCGCGGGTGAATATCTTGAAAAAGCACGAGTCAGCAGTTGATGGTGGAGGCGTCTTTTGGAGCAAGCAGGAGAGATAGATAAGCAAGGAAGTCAGCCAGACTATATGACCCGTGAACAAGGATGGAGATAACCGATCTGAACAAACCAGTATAGTGGATCGGACTACCCCAGAACTCCAACGGAGGGTCCGATGAATCTACACATCAACCGCGGAGTATTCGGAACCCACCAACAAACCATGCCCTAATTCGAAACCCGCCCTCATTTCCCCTCCACCCTCCCCTGATAAGCGCTGTGAGGGGGAATCCGCCATGAATTCGGTAACCTGCAGGTATACTCTTCTCCGATTCCCTTATCAGTCACAGACACGGGCTAGAAACTCCACTGGGCGGAGGCAGTTGGAGACGGCCAAGAGTGTTGGCCCCTTGGCGTCGGTTCAACCCTACAAGATAACAGTGCTGATTCCCTCTCGTCAAGTACCGTGATGCTGAAGTGGATAGCAGCGCGATACCCCAATGGGCGGTCTTCCGGCTATAAAGAGGGCTGATCTGGTGACCGGTGTGTCCGATGAGCAGACGACAATCTTGAGATGTTGCTCTTCGGCCTCCTCTCGCTGGCTGTCGCCGCCACGGGGGCTGCTGTCCCCAATGGCCAGACGCTGTCTCTCAACGGCATCCCGTACTATCTCAGTGGAATCCCCGTGTCGGTCATCCGTGGTCATCGAGACTCCCTCTTCAAGCGGGTCACAACGGTAGGTATGGACCTAGTGCCCTTGACGGTGATTCCGGCCACTCCCTCGACCGACTTGGAGGCTCTTTTAGCCAACTTCACGAGTCGGGATGATGTCTTCCAACCTGAGTTTCTCCGGACGGTGTACTTTTCTGTCCAGGGCAAGGAACGGCCCAAACTCCCCATTGCTGAGTTTCGGTCTGTCCTCGAATCCGAGGGGACCCAGCTGATCCTGGCTGAGCCCGGGGCTCACGCGAGGTCCCCCGCGGTGGCCGTCAAGCTGAGCAAGGAGCTACCCAGTGGTCCGTATTTTGCTTCTGCGCACACTGGGGAAATTTACCGTGCCTATCGACTGTACCCCGACGACAACCTCGCGTTTATCCAGGCCGCGATCAGTGATGAGCACGGAGGCTTCTTGCCGATGCCGGCCATCACCGAGAATGCCATGACCAAGAACGTGGCGGTTCCCTCGCGACTCTACTACACGCCAACCCCCGAACAGCCGCTGGCGGGCCTCCGTCTCGGCGTCAAGGATATCTTCCATGTCGCGGGGCTCAAGACCAGCGGAGGCAACCGGGCCTACTATTATCTGTACGGAACTCAGAATGCCACGGCCCCGTCCATCCAGCGGCTGTTCGACCTCGGGGCGGTTTTCGTGGGCAAGACGGGCACAGTCCAGTTTGCCAACGGCGACAACCCGACGGCGGACTGGGTGGATTTCCACTGTCCCTTCAATCCCCGCGGGGATGGATATCAGGGACCCGGCGGCTCCTCCTCGGGGTCAGGAGCGGCCATTGGATCCTACGACTGGCTGGACCTGGCGGTGGGCAGTGATACCGGTGGTTCGATGCGATCGCCCGCTGCCCAACAGGGCATCTATGGCAACCGTCCATCGACGGGGGCTATTCGCCTGGATGCAGTCCTCCCCCTGTCGCCCGCCTTGGACACGGCCGGGATGTTCGCCCGGGACGCGACGGTGTGGGCGCAAACCGTGCAGGCGTGGTACCCTCATTTCCGCCGTGACTATACTGCTTTCCCGCGCCAGGTCCTCCTCGGTGGTCGTGGATGGGATGGATCCAACATGACGCCGGAGGCTCACCGGGCCCTAACGGCGTTCACCCAAAAGCTCACTCAGTTCCTCCAGACGAACCATACCGTGGTGGATGTGGCGGAACACTGGCAGCAGACGCAAGGGGCGGACGTTCCAGGGCTCGAGGAGATGCTGTACCAAACGTACGCCATCCTGGTGTCTGTAGACCAATTCAACCTGCTGGCGACGCCGTTTTATGCGGACTATGCGGCCGTGAACCGGGGCCGGCGGCCCTTCATCAACCCCGGCCCCTTGGCGCGCTGGCAATGGGGCCAGGCCCACGGTGGCAATGCGACATACGAGGTGGCCCTGAAAAACATGACTCTCTTCCGAGACTGGTGGGAGACGGCGGGATATGGACGATCCGACCCGGCAACGTGCTCGGAGACCCTCTTCGTCAGTATCTACTCGGCGGGGGTAACCAGTTACCGCAATCAGTACCTCTCGCCTCCCGAGGCGCCTCCCTTAGGCTTCTCGACGGGGCGCATCGCGGTGTTTGCGGGATCGCCGGAGGTGGTGGTGCCTGTGGGGGAGGCTCCGTATCACAGCACGGTCTCGCTGCAGACCGAGTATCTGCCGGTGACGGTGGCCCTGCAGATGGCGCGTGGCTGTGATCATGTGCTGGCAGATCTGGTGGCTGCATTGCAGGAAAATGGTGTTTTACGTGCGGTGGAGGTTGGCAAGAGGCTGTATCGGAAGGGATAGTGTGCGGAGCGATGGAGCGTCTCGGATGACGCCCAAGTATATATTCATGTGCATTGACTGGGGAACCCGGGAATGTTGATTATTCTGGCGAGCAGTGTAGGTGTGGAGAGATCCTAGAAGGTGCTGGAGTTTATGAGATGACAGGAGAATGACAGACACTGTCTCGCATTGGTTCAACGATTACAAGGGTCATGATCGAGTGACTGTGTGAGATAGCCTCTGAGATACAAAGAGAACAATACAAGTTGACCTCCACAGTCGCCAACTTTCCCCATCCCGACAGTCGATTAGTCAACCCACGCATTCTGTACTGAGACTCTCTGTTCCAATCCTATCAAATGCATTCTTGCCCTCCATCTTCACCTTCTCTCTCTCTCTCTCTCTCTCTCTCTCTCTCTCTATACTCCTCTACTCACTCCGGTTGAAATCCACCACAATGCGCCCTGCCACTTCTCCCCGTCGCAACTTCTCAACCGCCTCAGGTAACCGATCAATGGGATATACTTCGCAGATCTGCTGCAGTTTGCCGCGTCGCGCAAAGTCCAGCGCCCGCGCGGTGTCCTCGCGACTGCCCACCATCGTGCCTTTGATGCACAGGTTGCGCACGATGAACCGGAACGGATCTTCTCCCAGATGGATGGTACCGGTCTTGCCCAGGCCAATGCACATCACCACCGCGCTGACGCGATCGCCCACGTAGGCCGTAGCCGACTTGTATGCGGCCGGCGCGGTGACAAACACTCCATGCGCTCCAACACCATCCGCGGCTTTCACCACCGCCGCCGGCGCATCGGCCGTCTCCACGAAGTCGACAAAGACCTCAGCGCCCATGCGCAGTGCCAGCTCGCGCTTGGCGGCCCCCGTGTCCACGACAATCGGTCGCATGCCCATCGCGTGGGCCAGTTGTACGCCTTGGATGCCGACGCCGCCGCCGCCGCCCGGAAACACCGCCCAATTCCCGGGCTTCAGCCCGCTCTCCTTCAGCGATCGATAGATTGTCGATGCGCTGCACATAATCGGCGCCGCAATTTCGTCGGGGATCCCGTCGGGGATCGGTGACGCGTACCGTGCCGGCGAGACAATGTAATGTTGGTAGGTTCCTGCCACGGATTCCGTCAAAGACTGCGCGGCGCAAAGCCGGAAGGAAACGGTACGAACCATGAGCCATCAGCCCTGTTTGGATCGCCGCGGCGCAGTACGTCTCTTTATCACTCCAGCAAAGCTCACAGTTGCCACACGTGTCCAGCACGGGCTTGATCCCGGCTCGATCGCCCACCTTGAAGTTGGTGACGTTCTCTCCCACCTGCACCACCACTCCGGCCCCTTCATGGCCGGGAGACCGCACGCCCCAGGTTGACATGGGCGGGGCGCCCAGATCGGCTTGCATGTAGTGAATATCGGACGCGCAGAGGCCCGTCGCATTCAGCCGGATGAGGATGTCGTTGGGACCTGCGCCGTCGGCGTCAGAACCAGAGCCATGTCTTCTGCCCACGTTCAGGATCCATCACTGCACCACACTCACCAGGCTTTGGCACCGGCACCCATTCCACCTTCACCTCAAAGTTGGGACCCTCGTTGACTACCACGCCCGCTTTACAGTGGGTGGGAATGTCCACCTGGGACAGGGCCATAGCGGGAGACATGATGGCGGTACTCGGTCAGGTCGACGCGTGAAGAATATGCTGCCGAGGCAGAATACTTCAAAGTGATACAAACGGTAGGGTTATATGGACAGGAACATCCGAGGCATCCGACGGCTGTTACTCACCAGAGTCAGCCATGCCCCTCACTTCCCCTCTTTTCGACGTGCCAGGAAGCATCACAGGTCCAGGTCGTGAGGAGATATAGTCTAGCACCTCCGGATACCTATACCCGAGGATGTGTTCTTGGCAAGAGGTCTCCTATACACCGTGACCTTTACAGCTAGTCTATGCACAACATCCGATGCGAGGAGTAGATCACCATCCACTTGCTGGACAATCGAGCTCTAAATCGAGCTCCTCCCGGGATATGATTGATGCTCTCGCAAACAGGCAACATCCCGTGATGTCAGTTATCTGAAATTGAAGACGTCCTACGACCTGATCCTGGTTGACACTTTTCGTAGTACATTTGAGGGAGGGCTGCCTCCCATGAGACGCTGGCCTTCCGAACTTTCCCAGGTAAGAGAGGGCCAGTGTCTCCTATGGTACCCATGCATTAGGAAGTCCTCGTTCGAGCTCAGGCGGAAGGCTTTCAGATACATGGGTCGATAATCGATTGTATTCCGATCTACTGGATAGCGCACGCTCAACAATGCTCAACTGTGCTTTGTGGCTGGGAGCTGTATCCCACTCTCGGCTATTCCCATCAGTTAGTTTCTGTTGCTGGCAGGATGGGGATTTACATACACCTGATATGGGCGATGATATGCTTGAAGACCAATGATCTGGGGCGTGGTTGCGTGATGCCGTGAGCAATCCCGGGTTCAGGTCTACCGATTTTATCGTGCACATTGCTTCCACACTGGAATAGATGTTCTGATGAAGGAACGATTCTTTTGCCGTCCCTGGAATGGATCGTCTGGATTGATGTACTATGAAGAAGGTTTAGTTCATCTCAAATTGCCGATGTGTTGACCTATTACCATTCAGCTACCAGAGGAGGGAGGGAAGTACCAGACGAGATCATGTAATTCTATAATATGAATGCTCTATACTTTTCCTCCATCGATTTTCAAGTTGAATTTATCTACACCTTCACCTTTCTCCTGACCTACTCATCACCATTAAAACCTCATCCATACTGAAATGTGTGCCCTAATCATCCCTGTCGTCCCCTTGCCTGAGGCATAACAGGACCAATACGCCTGGTCAAGAGTCCAACTCTACACCATCTGAACATCGGCTTATGAGAACCGGATGGGATTCAAATGCCGATTTGCCTATAGGGCCAAAGGTTCGATCTCAACAACTGTCATAGGATTTGTCAAAGACGTGAGAGTCCGTGGTGGAGCACCGAGGCAAACGACGCATAATGATGCTCACCTACCGGCCAAGCGATGATCATGCCCCGGTAAGCCGTGCGAAGCACGCCTGGCCAGTCATATTCTGATGCTGAGGACGGGCGATGGTCATTAATGGAGCTATTGTAAGGCTAACCAACCCCTCAAACCACCGTTGCGCCTCAGGATATTCGCAACTGCCTATCGATTGGATGGAAAGACAGGGATATCGCGCCATGGCCTGCTTGGGACTAGTTAGTCTAGAGATCGTCTTCCTGCAGCTTTCTTTCTCCGACAAGTCATCAGCCTGTGGAGCAGGAAAAGAGGGGAACAGGATGGTCAAGGTCGGTAGCAGGAGTCGATTACATGGCACCATAGCGTACAGCAAAAGAACCAGCTATCGATTTTTCAACTCTTTCAACGCCATATTCCGTCCCGCTCTCCACGAAATCGATAAAGCGATGTCTCTTATAACGGTATTCACCGGCATTCTTGGCCTGCTTCTCCTGCGTCTCATATATGAATACCAACGAGATCGAAAACTCCCCCCGGGGCCACGGCGCCTGCCATTCATTGGCAATCTTCATCAGGTGCCACAGGTGCTCCCCTGGAGAACATTTGATGAATGGAGCAAGCGATATGGGCCGATTATGAGCGCCCAGTTTGGCCGGCAAACGATGATTTTCATTGCGGACCCAGCCATTGCACGCGAGCTGCTGGACAAGCGTGGAAGTATCTTTAGTGACAGACCGCGTATGGTGATGGCAGGCGAGAATCTAACCAAAGGAATGCATCTTCTCCTACGGCCCTACGACGAACGTTATCGCTTGCATCAGCGCATGGAAGCCCCCGTGTTGAGCCCGCGGGCCTCTCCCACCTATTATCCTCTCCAGGACCTCGAGAGCAAACAACTGCTACACGATTTGCTATTATCTAACAACTTCTACAAGCACTTTGAAAGATACAGTGTCAGTCTTCTGTACTCCCTGGCTTATGGATTCCGCCTGGAGACCGGCGAAGAAGAAGTGATGAAGACGACCAGAGAGGTCCTGGAGAATTTCGGCACTGCTGCTCGCGTGGGAACCTGGATCGTGGATGCTATTCCCTTACTCAATGTGCTTCCTATGGCTGTCTCCCCCTGGAAGCAGACAGCCGAGAAGTTCTTCCATATCGAGGCGAACCAGCACATGCGCAACCTGACTGTCGGCAAGACGAACAAAGTGTGGAACTGGAGTAAAGAGTTTGCCAAATCCAAGCATTCCCGGGATATGTCGTCAGTAGAACTAGCCTATGACCTTGGAATTCTGGCCAATGCAGGCTTCGAAACGACCTCCACCGTGATGGTCATTTTCATCTTGGCCATGGTCTCTTATCCACACTTCATCAAGCCTGCGCGGGAAGAACTGGATCGTGTTGTCGTGCGCAACCGACTTCCCACACTGAAAGACCGTGAGGACTTGCCCTATATTACGGCTGTAGTGGAGGAGTCCCTTCGCTGGAGATCACTGGCGCCCGGTGGAGTGCCTCATGCGACACTGAAGGCGGATACCTACATGGGATACCATATCCCCAAGGGGGCCACCGTCGTCCCACTGCACTGGTCCATGAGTCTGGACGCCAAAGCGTATGAGAACCCTCTCGAGTTTCGACCGGAGCGATGGATAGGCAAGGTCGAAGACGGCTCATTCACGAATTTCTTTGGCTACGGACGACGCATCTGCACGGGGCGACATATCGCTCGCAACTCCTTATTTACTCTTATGTCGCGCATTCTGTGGGCTTATGACGTGAGACCCGCGACTGGGCTCGACGGAAAGCCGAAGACAGTCGACGATATGGCGTTTGGCTCCGGCTTTGTGTCCATCCCGCTGCCCTTCGAGGCAGTTTTTGAACCACGCAGTGAGCAGACTCGCGATATTATTGAGAGAGAATGGGCCTCAACAGAGAAGAATCTCGAAATCTTGATGGATTCGGTCAAAGAGCATCAGGCATCCCTCGGATTAAAACCGTGCGCGTGAAGAAAGTAAAAATCTACGTTGAATTGGATCGAGGAACAGCCAGTGTTGGGGGGGTGTGCCGTCACTCATACATAGTGAAGGTACCGGGAGACGAATTCGTATACCATGGATCCGAGAAATAATTTACGAGCATCTGAAATAGGCAGAGCGATCCATGGCAGCGACTCCGCAGGACCACAGCAAATGATTGAGTGATTAGCAATCGATTTGCCGGCATAATGGATTCGGGGTTCTCTCGATGGTTATCCGGGACGCCACATGAAGCCATTGTATGACTTTCTTGGTTTTGCCGATTGGCTACTTATCGTAGGCATCGTGTAAAGGGGTTTGCTCAGGTGCCATAGACAACCCCCATGGCTAGGTGATCCCCTCATGAATCAATAATACATGAGGTAATTCCTATCAGGGCGCCTTCTGGAAGATGTCTTTTGGGCTAGATAGACCGGTCGAGTTGTCATGATCGTTTCCCCAGGGCTTTTTCCAGGAGGGGCTTCTTGAGGTAGCATGAGCATGCCCACAGTATTAACAAAATACTTCGATCCGGCCATCCATCCTCTGGGATTGAGTGTGAACAGGTGTTGAACCTGGCCATGGTTTTCTCTTTTGTACTTGAGGTTCTGCCGCCGCAGACCGTCGATATACTTTCCATTCGCCCGCATTGCATCCAACTTGCTATTTCGGAGCCGAATCGCACTGCCGTGTAAGACCGCTTGATCTGCCCATGGCTATCCGTAGGGGTGTCACGTCTGTCCTACGCACAAAATGTCCACGGTTTCATGAGAACGTTCGCCAAAGAAAAACGTACTATCGCTGGCTGAGGTGGTCCGAGGAGAATCATATGCAGAACCGTTGACATGGTCCGCAAAGAAAGGCGTGGGTCTCGTCCCATTGCATTGATGTAATTCGGCAAGGGTGTCTGCAAGTCTCTGGTCTTCTACTGCGCGTCTAAAAAAAGCCCTTTTGTCAGCCCTTTGAAATAGACTGAGGATGTAGACCGGGATGGGAACCGTCTGTTGGTGGGCCATTTCGTAGTTATATCGCGTATTGTTGATATCAATCACGATGTATGTATGGCGTGGGTAGTGATCGACAGCAAGTAGTCGAACAAGGTTTTGAACACCCCAAATGTCTACCATGGGCCTCATGAAACTGGAAGCTTGTTCCAGAATGCCATCGGGCGGCAATGTACCACTAGGGAGATCGACAAAAATTCAAATTGTGCCATTATCTCGGATGGCATCAAGTACTTGGCTATGCATGTTGTCGTGGTCCATGGTAGGTAGAATAACAGGGTTCCAACAAGCGGCGTTCTTGGAGCAGGATGGATTCTCGAAGGCGGATGTGGTTTTTTATAAGAAAAGCACACGACCAGCCACTCAGCCACTCCACATTCTACAAGGCTCCGTGTAGTGGCGGCAGACCAACAACAATGTGCCCTTTCCACAGTGAAGACGAGTATCCGATTCACATGGTTCATTGTTCCTAAGTCGGCGAAATGACTGTCAACCGCATCAAGTGACGAAAACGGAAAGACAACCGTTTCTCGGTTTTCCCTCCCCTCAGCATGATTGATTGGTGGCGCCCTTGCGAGAAGATACGGAGTAGGCAGTTGGTCAAGGAAATATTTACAGGGACCCAATCGCACATGTCATTAAAAGCTGTAATCTTGGCCGAGCCACCGTCCAAGAGGAGTGTCATCCGTGTCAGTCAGTATCCCGCTCCTCTAATCAACGTAAGAATGCAAGAGCCTAAATGTAGTCTACGGGTAGAAAAATCGACTCTTTAAATACTCAGATAGGTCGTCTCGCATCAAAGCATGGCTTGCTGACTGGCATGGGAAAATAGCATCAATAGCACCGCGGCTTCACTGGCTAAGGGCTGGTCCCAAAAGTGGCGCGAGCCAATCTGTTCTATAGCCACCCGGTAGCAATTTTCCAGCAGCTCCAGCTCTCGTGGCTGGCAGTGTTTCTTCATCCGTAAGCCCACCGCCATTGCCATGTATACGTGAAACTTGGCCATGGAGACGGGATATCCACCCCGGTGAGCGTTCGGTCGGTGCGAGGGGTCGTCAATGATATCGATGAAGACCTGAAACATATCATGGCCAAGGTGATATCCCATTCCAGGAGTCTTTTGGAGAAAAAGATCCAAAAGGTGCTGGACTTCCACGCTTGTCGGCATCCCGCTGTGATGGTCTGTCTCTGGGGACGGAAAGAAGCTGAAGCTGGGCGATCTGATGTCTTCCATCACGTCGGCCATGGAGAAGATCGAATTGGAAGGGTCCATGTCAAGGTTGCACTCGGAGATCGACATCGAAGACCGTCGTGAGCGAGGGGATTCAACCAGATTGGCCGGTAGCAGACTGTGGACTTCATCGTGTCTGGGGGACGGACACACGGACATCGGGGGAGACAACGCCATGCCCATATTGGGCGGTAGTAACCGTCCATCAAGGCCAGGAGTCAGGGGACTCGGAGCGGCGGACATGGTCGATGACATGTAAGATGAGGATGGGGGAGACATGTTATCTGCAAAGTCCACCACTTCGATCCGGGGGATATCCAACGCCGATGGACTACTGTCGGGGAACAAGTGCCCAAAGGATGCGGAGCCAGAGTCGGCATACTGAGGCGACGTCAGGTCGGTCATCAGGTGAAGAGATGGCGACACTGGACGATGGGTCGGATGGCTCTCTACCGGGTATGAGACTGGAGGATTTGGCACACTCGTGCTCAGTTCGAGAATACGCGCTTCGAGCTGCTGTACACGCTGTTCCAGCGCCGCCTGGCCCTCGCCGCTCTTCCGAGGTCGCACGCAATGGAGTGAGAAGCGACGACACGTCGCACACGGTGTCTCCCCATCACATCGAATCTTGCGTCTCCGGCATCGCTCACAGGCGACCGCGACCGGCTTGGACCGCGGGCACCACGAGCCGGCTGGATTGTCCCCCACGGTGCGACGGCGTTCAATCCTGGGGTTGTGCTGGTCCAGAGACGAATGTGACAGGTCTTCCATGGTGGGCGAGCCAGCAACTCGGTTTCATGGTTGATGGATGGCGGGAGGAGCAATCAGTCGCCGCCAGAGCCTGGACAGTGAGACGGATTGGCCAGGACATCGGCGATTCTGTGCCTGAATGGTGATGGCAAAGGGGCTCAGACTAGGGACTGCAGGTGGGAGAAGACAATGGCGTGGGCTCTCCCAGCCGACCGCGTGCTTCTGCTTGGCTGGTACGTCAACGTCCCCTCGTTCAACTGGTTTTGCGGCATAGTGTCCCCGCAATGACTCCCAAGAGCACTGCCACGCTTAGGGGGGCATTCTTTTACCGCTCCGGGCTTGGGAACGGAGAACGCGGACAACTCCGCTCACAGGGCGGTCTGTGACGTGATCCAGCTTATCAGTGTCTCTTTTTATATCTGGAAAGGAAGAAATCTGGGAAAAGGGGGTGTATCGGCCTGGCTGAGAGTCTTGTCCGGCACCCCGAAGGAGAGAGAATGCAGGGCAGGATGCACAGGAGGATGCACGGGGGAGGAAAAGGCACGCCCAGAAGGGGATGCAGGGGGTGGCGAAGAAGGAACCCAAAACCACAGAAGAAGCAGCGAAAAGAACGACAACGAGAAAAGGAAATAGGAACTGGCGATGCAGGAAGCTAAGTATGAAGGCTGTCCTGCGAAGTATAATAACTGGAGGGCCAGTTAGGGCTTAGGGCTAGGGTTTGGGGCCTCCAGGCATCCACGTTTCGACCCTGCAACAACTTCATCTCTTCCCTTAAGGTACGTCTTTCTTCCTTTCGTCTTCTCCACATGCGTCGTGTATTCTCTTCATTTTTCATCCTCTGCACGGCATCCTCCGGTGCCGGCTGGGCCCCGTAAAATGCGTCCATCTCCTCCAGCGACTTCCTCTGGGTCTCGGAATTGAACCACCACGCCTCAGGACCATGCACGCCATCAACGGGCAGATGAACAAAGACGTTCCAGATCCCAGCGAGGCGACCACATATGGTTTCATGCTGTTGATAATTAAAGACCACGGTCATTGATTCGCCGTGGTCAGTGCTGTGCAGCGCATCAGATATCAATCAGCAATATCTGCGAGCAGATCACCTGCGTGATATCCTGCCAGGTGACAACAAAAAACAGCCCGTACAGATGACACAGGCCATTGGCGACGGAACTTCATGTGCTGTGAGCGGAGTCGCCTCGGGCTGCTGCGGCCCTTGGGTCTACACATGGGCAGACCACGATGAACACACCCCATGTCAACCCGTTTCATACTACTTTCTCAAAAAGGCTGCGCTCAGCCTCTTCCCATTGGTTGTGCTTTGCATGTTACCGAGGGGCCCCTGGGCATCAGAAAAGCCGCAGCAGGAGAAGGCCATCGGGCAGCATTTTGAGACTCAAAGGAATCTGATACTGCGTCATCTTCCCGGCGCGAATGGTGTTGTTGATAACATATTTGATCCAACGCCTAGATATACCCCCAAAATGAAAGCAACGCCTTGCAGATGTCGACCAGACGGCAGATCATCCGGTGCATAGCTCACTACAGCATCTGCAATGTACACTGGCATTTGCAGGGACACGGAGCTGGTACCAACCCCCGCGATGGCCCGGCTAGCATTGATCATGCAGATGAATCGACGCGGCAGTTTGGTCCAGCTCGGCTGTATCACTTATTAACATTCAATTCCAGTGAACTGAAGCGATAGTCCCACGATCAGACTCCCTCCGACGCTGTAGACGGACAGGGTAATGGGAATGCTCATTCGGCATCCAATGGGCTCCACCAAAGGGAACGTGAGCAGAGACCCGAAGCAACATTCCACCTGGAAGGTACACACGACGTTCCCAGCTAGAGTGAAGTCAGACACACGCCCCAGTCAAAATCTCGGCAGAACGGCTCCAAATCCATCGTTTCCCCGATGATACTCGTGGCTTAACCCACTGTACACAGCCCATTGGCGGGCCACGCTTCCATGGTCAGCTCGGATCCTACGGACGCTGACATTGAAAGCTACCTCCCCGGCAGTGGCTCCCATGCTTACCACCAGGGCGATGGAATGCAGACGCCAATTGCGGGGTCATTGCGGTTGTCCGCATGCAAGTTGAGCCCCATTGTGAGCTATGCTCATCGCGATGGTGGCTGGAGATGGTCAATATCTGACTGGCCTTGTTGACCAGGCGAAATGATAGGACGGGGAGCTTTTCTATCGGGTGCCCTCCGGCGATGTCGTGGTGCAGAAGTGCCGGTTAGGCCTACCCGATAGCCTCATGACGGAGCAACTCCCCCGCGTAGATCCCCCGCAAGCCTTCTTTCGTGCTATTCGAGCCGACAGTAGTAGTGAAATCGCTCGGGGATAGAGTTACGATCACCCTCGCTGCATGCGCGGGCTTGGCCCCGTCTGGGCCCTCTTGAGGGTCTCTTGGCAACCAATGCTCGTCTCCATAACGCGGCCGCCGAGCCCGACGTAATGAGGCTGTGCAAAGGTGATCTTTCATGTTCAGGGTTTTATCTTTTCGCCGTGTCGCTCCGCCGTTGGACCCTGGTCGGTCTCTCTAAACCACAAATGGCTTTGGATGTACGGCTAGCTTTTTCGCAGGAACCGTTCGATTTGCAGCACGATGGAAGCTCGAGAGACGCTGGAGCCGGTCGATCAAGGTGCAGGCACGATACCTGAAATTACTATCCAGCTTCCCGACAATAACAGCACTGCCTCGGCGCTGACCTCGGGCGACGAGCCGCCGTCTCGAGATCGATCCAACAGCAATCTGACCGCCATCGAGAGCCAGACCGGCCGGGATCGAGCGATGAGTGGCAGCACAATGGCAGCCAGCAGCTGTCACTCCGATATTCGCAAGGAGAAAGGAGCTTCTTTTGGTGGGACGCCGGCAATCTACTCAGATAGCGAGCTGGAGGATGCGCTGCGACCTGACCCCGGCTCCGAGAGGGATTTCGAGGTCAAGGATAACCCGTTTGACTTCTCCCCGGGACAACTCAACAAACTACTCAACCCGAAGTCTCTTCCAGCGTTTGTTGCATTAGGTGGATTGCCCGGGCTGGTTCGAGGCCTGCACACAGATGTCTCAGCTGGCCTCAGTGTGGACGAGTCAGTCGTCAACGGCGAGAAGACTGCCAATGCGGGAGTCCAGTCCAATCCTGCAGGCAAGAAGCCTGCTGACGTCTTTGCCGACCGAATCCGAGTGTTCAAAGCGAATACCCTGCCGGAGAAGAAAGCCACGCCCCTATGGAAACTCATGTGGATGGCATACAACGACAAGGTCCTGATCCTGCTGACGGTGGCTGCGGTCATATCTCTGGCCCTGGGCCTCTACGAAACCTTTGATCCGAATCAAGCCAGTGGGAGCGGCCATGCCAAGCGAAGCTCTGGAATGGGACTGGACTGGGTAGAAGGATGTGCGATCTGTGTGGCCATTTGCATTGTGGTGCTCGTGGGCTCATTGAACGACTACCAGAAAGAACGAGCCTTTGTCCGACTCAACAAAAAGAAGGAGGATCGGGAAGTGACGGTGACTCGCTCAGGCAAAACGGTACGGATTTCGGTCCATGATGTCCTGGTGGGCGATATCTTGAACCTGGAGCCTGGCGACTTGGTCCCTGTTGACGGCATCTTTATCGAGGGCCACAACCTGAAATGCGACGAGTCGTCTGCGACCGGTGAATCTGATCAGCTGAAAAAGACCGGTGGTGAGCAGGTAATGCGTCTCCTGGATGAAGGCCACAGCCGAATTCAGGACTTGGATCCTTTCATCATCTCCGGGAGCAAGGTCCTCGAAGGAGTCGGTACCTGCCTGGTCACATCTGTCGGCGTCAACTCAAGTTTTGGCAAGATCCTCATGGCCATGCGGCAGGATATGGAACAGACTCCTTTGCAGAAGAAGTTAGACCATCTCGCCGGTGCCATCGCGAAGCTGGGGAGCAGCGCCGCTCTGCTTTTATTCTTCGTCCTTCTGTTCCGGTTTCTGGGCAACCTTCCTAATAATCCCGGCACCAGCTCTGAAAAGGCCTCGCAGTTTACCGATATTCTCATCGTGGCTATCACCGTGATTGTTGTCGCGGTGCCAGAAGGCCTGCCCTTGGCGGTCACACTCGCCCTCGCCTTTGCCACCACTCGCATGGTTAAACTGAACAATCTGGTCCGCGTGCTCAAGTCCTGCGAGACGATGGGCAACGCAACGACTGTGTGCTCTGATAAGACTGGTACGCTGACGCAGAACCGCATGACGGTGGTGGCTGGAACCTTTGGCGATGCAGCGTTCGACGACAAGAGCCAGACGGGCAACGAAACCAGATCGGCGGACTTCGCTAGAGACCTCCCCGCCGAGCAAAAACGAATGATGATCGAATCGGTGGCGATCAACTCGACGGCATTTGAGGGCGAAGAAAATGGGGTGCCTGGATTTATTGGCTCTAAGACTGAAACGGCGCTGCTGGGTTTCGCTCGGGACGTCCTGGGAATGACTTCGTTGGTCGAGGAGCGTGCCAATACCCCGACCATCCAGCTGATGCCCTTCGATTCCGGGCGAAAATGCATGGGAGCCGTCGTACGACTGCCATCGGGCAATTATCGCTTCCTGGTCAAGGGCGCCGCGGAGATTCTGCTCGGTTACAGCTCAACTTCCTGGACCTCCGCTGGACCACAGCCCATCGATTCCAACGAGCGCGAGCGATTCGACCACGTCATCCTCTCTTATGCAAAGCAGTCTCTCCGGACGATCTCCCTGGCGTATCGTGATTTCGCCGAGTGGCCTCCCGCGGGGGCTGTTGACTCCAGCGATCCCTCATCCGCGGATCTCAGCCTTCTGCTAAAGGACATGACTTTGCTCGGGGTGGTTGGCATTCAGGATCCCATTCGTCCCGGTGTTCCGGAAGCTGTAGCAAAGTGCCACCACGCCGGAGTGATTGTCCGCATGGTGACAGGTGACAATATGGTCACGGCCAAGGCGATTGCCACGGACTGTGGGATCTATACCGATGGCGTCGTGATGGAGGGCCCTGACTTTCGCCGTCTCTCGGATGAGGAGTTCGATGACGTCCTGCCCAAGCTACAGGTCCTTGCTCGATCATCCCCCGAAGACAAGCGCATCCTTGTCACTCGGCTGCGGGCGATGGGTGAGATTGTGGCGGTCACGGGCGATGGTACCAATGACGGACCGGCTCTCAAGGCCGCCAACATTGGCTTTTCCATGGGTATCGCGGGAACCGAGGTCGCGAAAGAAGCCTCTGCCATCGTCTTGATGGACGACAACTTTGCGTCTATCTTGACTGCCCTGATGTGGGGACGTGCGGTCAACGACGCAGTGCGCAAGTTCCTCCAGTTCCAGATCACTGTCAACATTACCGCCGTGCTGTTGACGTTCATTTCCTCCGTCGCGGATTCTCAGATGAGATCGGTGCTGACCGCAGTGCAGCTGCTGTGGATCAACCTGATCATGTGAGTTGTGCCTCCTCGTGTCTCTCGAGGCGATACTAATGAAATGCTCTATCTAGGGACTCGCTGGCTGCGCTGGCTCTAGCAACAGATCCACCGACAGAACAAATCCTCGACCGAAAGCCCATCAAAGGAGGAGCACCTTTATTCTCGACCACCATGTGGAAGATGATCATCGGCCAGGCCATCTTCCAGCTGGCCGTGACTCTCATCATGCATTTCGTCAAGGCTCCCGGATTCCTGGACTACGAGGACGAAGTGCGGCGGTCGGTTGTCTTCAACACCTTTGTCTGGATGCAAATATTCAACGAGTTCAACAACCGACGGCTGGACAACAAGTTCAACGTGCTCGCGGGTCTCCACCGCAACTGGTTCTTCATCGGTATCAACTTGATCATGGTGGGCTGTCAGGCAGTGATTGCGAACTACGGCGGCGTCGCTTTCAGCATCGTCCCTATCAACGGTGTGCAATGGGCGATCTGTATTGTGGTCGCGGCCTTCTCCCTGCCCTGGGCCATGGTCATCCGGACATTCCCTGATCCCTGGTTTGCAGCAATTGCCCACGTCGTCGGCAAACCGTTCGTGATGGTGTATTCTCCGTTGAGCCGAGCCATGAGCTGGATCTGGCGTCCATTTGGTCGTGGATTCCGCTGGCTCGGACAGATGATGAGATTCACCCGCAAGGTCGATTCCGGAAATGAGTCGGACGCAAGTGACGTAGAGAAGGGGTCCTCCACAAAGGCATACGATTGATTGTACATATCTCATACGGCGAACTGCAACGATTTTGGTGTTTGTGGCAGTCAGTACCTGGGCTTGGGTGACAAGACCATCAATACAGGAGGCACTGCTTGGGGTTTCGAAGATGGCGTTGGGGAAATAATATCGGAGTCAATATCATTAAGCTTTTCAGCTTGCATTCTGTAGCAGCAGTACCAACAAATCGAAGCACAAACGGCTTCTCAACAACAGGCTTTTTGAGGTATCTACACTGCCACTGGGGTCGAAAGTGCGGCATGTGAGGATCATAAATTATATTCACGGAAACTCGATCTTATGTGGACATTATTATTCGGGTATATTTCGCCTCTGTACACTATCTGCCTACGGCTCGCTATCTACATGATTCGGAATCGTTTGGCCAGGATACAGGCCAAAAAGATCAGTCCCAAGATGAACCCCAGGATGCCGTACCACCAGCCCAGTCCCGGAGTCGTCTCCCCTAACCCGGGGACATTCACGTTCATCGCAAACAGGTTGGTGATGTATTGCATCGGGACGATGATCCCGCCAATGACGGCCAGACGGCTCAGGGTCGCCGTCATCTGGTTTCGCATGCGGGTAGAGTCGAACGACAGCCGACCCAGATACTTGGACTGCGACCGCGACAGCATTTGCTCAGCATGTGACAGATTGCCCATCATGGTCAGAACGTGGTCCTGAATATCGCTGAGGTAAAGGGCGACCTCCGCACTGGCGGAACCGAACGCATCGCAATGGCGCGCAAAGCACCGAACGACGTCGGTCTTGTCGTTCAGGAGCTGGCGGATCTGCATGACCTCTTTGCGACAATGGTAGATGCGCTGGAGGGCCAGTCCGATGTCATCCGGTCTGGTGATGGAGACGCCATCCTCCATCATTTCCACCCCAGTTTCCACCCGATCGATGAAGGGGGCAAAGCCGTCGACGATATCGTCGCTGTTGCGGTGGTTAGCATGACCCAGCCACGACCGAAGTCGTCTTGACCAAGAATGACTACACATACATCAAAGCGTAGCAGATCCAGTCACTCGTCAGCGCCAGATGACTCCGGTGTTCCTTGATGCGGTTCCGAACGTGGGCCGAATGTGGGCTGTTTCCGAGGTTGAAGCTGAGGACGCCCTCCCGGAAGACGATCGCATAGACGTTGAGTGACGAGGTGCGAATGCCCTCTTGCTGGCGAATCTGCTGGGGTGGCTGCAGGGACAGGAAGTAATATGGGCCGAAGAGCTCGATCTTCTCGCGGGACTCGCGCATCTTGATATCCTCCGTGGTCAGCGGATGGATATCGAAGATGCGCGCGAGTGTCTCGATATCCTGGTCGGACGGGGCGGTAACATCCAGCCACCACAGCCCGGAGTGAAAGCCGGTCTCGAGAAGGGTGTCGAAAGGTTTATAGAAGGAGGTCAAGGAGGACAGGCTGGACGCGTAGATGACCGAGTCCAGCCGGGTGGTGAAGAAGCAGAACTCGGTAGTTTCCGGCACGGGTTTCTCATCCAGCGTATCCACGAAAGACGGTTTTCCGCCCGCAAAGACATCCTCGTTGGCATAGCCGGCCATGGCCAATGCCGCGGGGGGCGATGGTGCTGGGCCGGGGAACTTGTCTCCTCTCTTCACCCAGAGGCGAGGGTCCAAGGGGAGGAGACCCATCCCATGGGATCAATCAAGTAGCAGCGACAAGGGTTCGGCGGATCAACATGTAACGAGCGGTCGGAATGGAGAGACCGCACCGCATCCTGACGTGTCGGGATGTCGGGAGAGGGAGAATGGTGTCCAGATGGAGGTCTTTTGCGTCGCTCTGCATCGACGTCGCTGGAAAAAGTCAAGTGAATAAGTCAAAATGAAGGTGACCACGCCAAGTCCCCACCGCCTCTCGAACAGGCAACTTTCTGCCGGATAAACGGCCTTTTTGGAACCGCTTTTGACGTGGGTTTCCCGTCTCCCAGAGGCCTCGGCGGCAAAAAGTGGGTGACAAAGGAAGGCAGTGCACTGCGCCAAGGGGAAGGAAATCTTGGCCCAGCCGAAGATCACCCTGAGAAGCCATGATTGGACACAATATCCCGCTGCTAGCGAGTATATCGCTCATCAAGTCGAGTTTACCAGCGTCGTGAGGAAAACATCATCTGGTTTTCAGGGTTTTGACAATCCCGTGATCGGAAACCAATCAGCGTGTACAGATGGCTGAGCTCAGCAGGCTATCCTGCTTACATAACGCCATCTTGGAGAAGGTCCCAATCGGGTAAGAAACATCCCGACTTTGTCGGTTCAGCCAACATCCATCGCGGCATACTGCTGACTGCGCCAGATCGCCCCGATCCCCATAGATCCCCCCGAGGCATGGCCTGACAACATCAAGACGATCGACGCGAGGGGAACCGCCTCATCGGGGCACCATGGGGACAAATCTCACCCTCGAGGCGAAGCTGGTCGCGAAGATCGACTTCTTCATCCTGTCGTTCTGCTGTCTGACCTACTTTTTCAACTACCTGGACCGCTCCAACCTCTCCAATGCCTATGTATCTGGCATGAAGGAGGAGCTGGACTTTCACGGCAACCAACTGAATGTCATCAACACCGTCTTCACCGTGGGCTACATCATCGGCCAGGTGCCCTCAAACTTGGCACTGACATACTTCCGTCCGCGCATCTTCTTTCCCACAATGATTCTCTTCTGGGGCGGTCTCACGATGATCACCGCCGCAGTGCACAATCCCCAGGGCATCATGGCCATCCGTTTCTTCCTAGGCCTGGCTGAATCCAGCACCTTTGCCGGAACCCACTACATCCTGGGCTCGTGGTATTCCGAGCGGGAACTGGGCAAGCGGAGCGGCATTTTCACCGCGTCCGGACTGGCAGGGACGATGTTTGGGGGTTTCATTCAGACGGGGATTCATTCGTCTCTGGACGGGGTCCGGGGGCTCTCCGGATGGCGATGGCTGTTCATCGTAAGCGACGACCACCGGGGGATGACCGACGACCCGAATTGATACTGACTGGGCTACACAGATCGATGGTCTGATCACACTCCCCATTGCCATCTATGGACTGTTTCTCTTCCCGGACACTCCAGCGACGACCCAGGCGCCCTACCTGACAGAAGCCGAGCGGGCCCTGGCCGTGTCACGTCTACCGGAGGTCAACGCAGATCGAGCCCCTATCAACCGCGCCTTTGTCAAGCGGCTCTTCACAACATGGTACTGGTGGGCGTTTGTGATCCTCTGGGTGATTGCGGGCGAGACAGAGTCTTTCTCTTCCAACGCCTTGCTGGCGCTCTACATGAAAGCTCACCCGACGATCCACTATTCCGTGGCTCAGCTCAATAATTACCCGACTGGCGTCCCGGCCGTGGGCATTCTCTCAACCCTGTTCTGGGCCACCCTGACCGACCTCCTCCGGGGGAAGCGCTATCTCGTCGGATACTTCATCGGAGTGACCGGAGTGGTGACCTCGGTCCTCATCTTGACTCGGTTCGAGTCCACGGCCACCGTCTTTGGGGCATACTACTGGGCGGGCGCCGTGTACGCCTGCCAGGCGACGTTTTTCGCCTGGTGCAATGACGCCATGCGGTCGCAGGATGCGCGACAGCGATCCGTGGTGATCGCCAGTATGAACATGGGGAGCAATGCCGTCAACGCCTGGTGGAGTATCGTCTTCTACTCGGCCGATCTCGCCCCGCGGTTTACGCGCGGCATGTGGGCGATGATCGGTTGTTCCATCGCACTGGTCCTGTGGACTACGGGGATTGTGTACCAAACGGTTCAAGAGGAACGGAAGGTACCGAATACCGATGCGCCGGTGGCTGATGAACAACACACAGCCAAGTCTATAGAAAGTCATGTGTAATTGAACTTGATCGACAGTCCACGAGGTATCTTGTGCTTCTGCTGTATCGCTGTAATCTATCTCTCTATCCCTCGGAGTAGTGTATGTTGGTATAGAAAGGTGACAGAAAAAAGTCCAAAGGCTCAAGAACAAAACAGTTATTCAACGTTGGCCATCCCGCTGTCGACGAGTTCCTTTGCCCGCTGGACAATGTCCTCCCAAATCGGAGGCCGCTCGAGCAGATCGGCGCCGACCGTCTCCGCATGCAACCCCCATTGCAGCAGACTGTCTTCACTGCCCCATTCACCGTGGGCCATCAAGCCGACGGGAACCTTGCCCTTGCTCGGATCGTCCTCGGCATCGGCATATCCTGCAGGAACGCTCAAGGCGGGGATGCCGGTGAAATTTGCTAGCCACACGTACTCCATGCACTTGATCGTCTGGTCTCCATCACTGAGACCGTGGGTGTACTCGGATGGAGACCGGACCGGCCACCCCGCGCAGGCCGTGGTCGGCGTCACAATGAGCATGCCGGGCAGATCCTGCCAGAGCGCCGAGAGATGCTGCATCAGGAGCTGACGCAACTTCTGCGCCAGGACATAGTCGATGGCTGGGGTGGTGCGGCCCAGGGTGAGCAGAATGCGGTTGGCCGCGGTGATATTGGTCGTATCTGTCAGGGCGGCGGCCGCGTCCGTGAGGATAGTCATCGCGTGCGCCGTCTGGCCCTCCACGGGGAAGGGAATGTCGATCGGCACGAGAGTGTAGTCGTGGGCGGTAACCATTTTATCCAAGAGAGAGCGACAGAGGCGTTGAACCGACGGAACGGCGCGAGAAAACCAAACTTCGGGGATGCCCAGGATCTTCTTCCCCGTGGTCGATGGAGAAAGCACAATGGGACCAGGGGACGGGAACAAGGTGTCGGGACCGGGGGTGGCAACGAGTCTGTAGGCTTCGGCCAACGAGCGGATATCAGATGCCAGAGGGCCGATGACACTGGTCGTGCTCGCGAAGTTGGTTCCGGGATAGTGGGACAGACGGTTATGCGTGGGCTTCAGTCCAAACACCGAGCAGAGGGAGGCCGGAATTCGCACGCTGCCTCCGCCATCGGTACCCAGAGCGATGGGAATGAGACCCGTGCTGACCGCGTATGCGCAGCCCGAGGAGCTGCCCCCGGTGTAGTACTCCGGGTGGTAGGGATTGGGCGGAGTTCCATAGTGAATATTGTTGCCGGTGGTGTCGAGGCCAAACTCATGCATGGACAGCTTGCCGAGCATGATGGCACCCGCATCCTGCAGCTGGCGCACGCACCAATTGGTAATGGACGGGTCGTCTGCGGTAGGAAGAGGGGTGTAATCATTGATGGAGCCCAGATGGGTCTTGTATCCATCCACGTCGAACTCACCTTTGACGGCTGTCGGCACGCCGTCGAAGAGTCCCAACGGGCGTTTCTCCTGCCAGCGGCGGGTGGATTCTTCCGCGGCTTTGAGCACGAGGCCGATGTTGCTGTCGAAGAAGGCGATCGCATGTCGACCTTGGGTGGACAGATCGCGACGGATGAGGGGCAAAATGGCCTTGGTGACGGCAATGGGCGTGAGCGCACCGGATTGATAGAGCGCATGGTAGTCTGCGACCGAGTAATAGTAGTGCTGCGACTTGGGCCGAGCCGGCACATCCGGCATGGTGTCGGCGACAGCATCGTCGCCCTCCAGCAGGTTCCCCGAGCTCAAGGGGACGACCGTGGGATCATATCGGGGTTCCAGATAGTCCAAATGGTCTTTGATCTTGCGCAGGTTCCCGAAGCCCGCGTTGAACCAGATGAGGGTGGGCAGAAACCAGAGCGAGTCCAGTCTGCGGCGACATGTTAGCCATCACACGTGTTCTACACACAGGAAGGAAATCTCCCACTCACAGCCAGGCACCGACCGTTAAGACCACCCCCCGGAGGCCCGGATTGGACTTGCGATCATATGTCGTGGGAACATCGGGCCTGCAGGCGTCAGTTGATATGGCTCAAGTGGAGGAGGATGTGGTCCTGTAGTACTGACCCTCTCTTGGGCTCGGGATAGTCCTTGAACTGTGGTTTATGCTTGGCCATGGGGACCGTTGCGGGCGGGAGAGGAGATATGGGAGAGAGAGATGCAGAGAAGGACTGTCAGGTCAGAGAGCCGACAGAACGAACGCCTGCGAGGTCGAAGAGATGCAGACGACGAACGAAAGCAGAAGTCACTTTGCATGCCTGAGGATAATAATAGCAACTGCACGTGGTAGCGA
The DNA here is from genome assembly GCA_003719415.1 of Aspergillus olivimuriae. NCBI lineage: Eukaryota > Fungi > Ascomycota > Eurotiomycetes > Eurotiales > Aspergillaceae > Aspergillus > Aspergillus olivimuriae. The sequence continues at coordinate 4,895 of RHLO01000418.1, read as the reverse complement.
TGCTGACTCAGCAGATCCCCAGGTATGCTCCGCATAAGGACGGCTTATGCATGCTCTCGCTCGCTCTATATACTCCAGACTAGTATACTGTACAACACAACTACATCAACCAGAAGTATGAATTCAAAGCCCTGCTCCCCCATCTCACGCCTTCCAGTAGACCCGGCCCTCCATCAGACGCCGCGCCGTGCGGAAGACGGTCGCATGGCTCAACCGGCCGTCCTCGGTGAACTCTGCGCCGACCATCAGCGTCCCACTGGCATGGCCAAGGGTGATGCCCGACTCATCCACCGGGGGGGTTCTTGTCCGGCTTGCGACGACACTCCCAGGCACTTTGGCTGCGGCGGCCAGCGCCAGGGCCACCGTGATGGGCACCGCTTTATGCGGCTGACCGACCGATAGCGCCCGCACCACGACATCGACTGCTGGCTCGCTCCCGGCGACCGGCGCAGACACCATTCCAATCTTGGGGACGCTCCCAGGAACTTGCTCGGGGCGATCCGCCAGCCCCATGGCCACGCCGGCCTGTCGGCGGATGGAGTCCATCCGGGACAGCAACGTGGGATGCGCGTCGATCTCGCTGGGCGTGATCGTGCCGTCGACGCCCAGATCGGCAGCGAGCACAAAGCAGCAAGGATTCCCCGCATCGATACAGGTGGTCGACACGCCATCGAAGGTGTCCATGACAGCCCCCGTGGGCAGCAGCGCGCCGGTGCGGGAGCCCGCTGGGTCCAGGAAGTCCAGCTGGATCTTCGCCGCGGTGCCGGCCACTCCGTCGATGGCAAAGGTGCCCGATGCAGCGGCTTCGCCCTCGTCCACGGGGAATCGGGACCGAATGACTTTCCCCGTGTTGGTGTTGTGGATGCGCAGGTCGACGTCCGTCCGACCCTGCGGCGGCACGGCGACCAGCTGGTGGTCGACGGCGTAGGGTCCCACCGCACTGATCATATTGCCACAGTTGCTGGAGTAGTCGACCTGGTCGTTCTTGACGCCCATGGCCACGAAGGTGTAGTCGATGTCAGCATCCGGGCGCGTCGGGGATCCAACGACGCAGATCTTGGACAGGCTGGAGATGCCTCCGCCGAGACCATCCAGCTGGCGTCCATGCGGATCGGGACTGCCAATGATCCGTCGAAAGATCTCATCCCAGTGACTGGGATTCGCGGGGAGGTCGCTTTTCCGGAAGAAGACGGCGCGCGATGTGCCCCCGCGATAGTACGCGGCGGGGAGGCTCTGTTGCGGCGCGCGACGGGGGGCGCTGGTGGAGACATGGGCGCACTGAAGCCCTGTCAGACTCCGGACAGAGGTGCGACCCAGAGGATTGAAGGTGCGGGCGAGCATGGCATCTGGGGGAGCGGATTCCTCGCCGGTTCGGTGGGTGGTTGCAGAGAGAAGATGGTCATCATTAACCTCGGACGGCTGTATCGGGCGGTCAGCCAGCGCGCACCACCGGAGTCGTTCCACCAACACCACTGGACGGGGATTCCACAGTGCAGATTCATTGATAGAAGCTGAGTGATGATGCCAGGGGTCTTCGGAAGTGGCGGGAGGGGAGGTCTGTAGCAACGGAGTTTACTCCGGAGTACGGAGTAGAGCTACGATTTACGTCGGTTAACTCCACCGCCAGCACCATTATATATCTTCTATATCGCCCGCAACGTCACCCCTCAACCGGCTTCATCCACCTCACGAGTCATTCACGACGGGGCTACCACCATGGCTAACTATCTCATCACCGGCTGTACACGAGGCCTCGGTCTCGCCCTCACACGTCACCTGGCCGCGCTTCCTCCGTCGCAGGTGGCCTCCATCTTCGCCACGTCGCGACGCGACAACTCCCCGGCCTTGTCGGAGCTGGTCGCCTCGTCCTCGGGTCGCGTGGTGTTTATCCCACTGGATGCGACCAACCGAGCCAGTGTGCAGGCGGCGGCGCGACAGGTGAAGCAGCAGCTGCACGGCCAGGGGCTCGACGTGTTGATCAACAATGTCGGCATCATGCCGTCGACCCGGGGAGGGATCGAGCAGATGTGAGTGGGATGGACATCTTGCTCTCCCACGAAGGATCGGTCCAATACTGATTTATTGACTAGGGAGGACCTGGACGAGACCTTCCACGCCAATGTGACCAGCACCCAGATGGTCACCCAGGCATTTCTGGCCCTGCTGCGCCAGGGCGAGCGAAAGCTGGTAACCAACATGTGTGTCCCTGAGACTCTCTCTCCGAGAATACTCTGGAACGAAGTACATGGACTAACGAACCGAGATCGTCGACCATGGGATCCATGACCCTCGCTCCGGGCTACCGAATGAGTCCGACGCCGGCCTACAAGATCACCAAGGCGGCCCTTAACATGCTCACCACGCAGTATGCGCAGGACCTGGCCGATGAAGGCTTTACCTTTCTCGCAGTCAGCCCCGGCGTACGTGCTTCTCTCCGGTGTCTTCCAGGCATCTCTCAATCTAACTGTGGCAGTGGTTGCAAACGGACATGGGCGGATCGCGCGCCGATCTCCCCGTCGAGCAGGGTGCTGAAGCCGTGTTGCGCATCGTGCGTAATGCGACGACGGCGCAAAATGGCAAATTCCTCAACATCCAGGTTCCAGGGTGGGAAAATCATCCGGGCGTGAACCGGTATGACGGGCAGGAGGTGCCGTGGTAGACGGACCAGAGCAAGGATGGTATCTCAATGAGTCTTCTAGATTGAATGGATATTCCTGAGCCAGAGAGACATATGTCCTGACGCATCCTCGGCGATCTGTGCCTGATAACGAGTGGAGCAAGCCGATAGCGTATCTTCCCCGCAGCGGACTACTACCAGTATCGACGATAAGTATCGGTGAATATCTCGTCGGCCTCTCCGCCGTCCGTTCAACGATTCTCTCCTTCTCCCCTCCCCGTCCGAGACGACACCAGACACCCTCACCATGACGGTCCCCATCTCCGTGCCGGACCTCCTCACGCGCGATCCGGGCCTCCCCCAGGCGCAGCCCACGCCAGCCTACTGGCAACGGGATCCCCATGCGCAGGCCACGACCCAGTCCGAGGCTCTCCCCTCCCAAACCGATTTCACCGTCATTGGCTCGGGGATCACCGGGCTGGCCGTGAGCATGACGCTGCTGCAGTCGCATCCCACCGCCACCGTCACCGTCCTGGAGGCCCGGACGCTGTGTTCGGGGGCGACCGGGCGCAATGGCGGACAGATGGCCGCCAACGCCGGAGAGGAATACCGGCATCTGGCGCGGGAACATGGCGCCGCCATGGCCGGCAAGATCGTGCAGTTTACGATGGACAACCTCCGGGAGATGCAGGCATTGATCCGACAATATGCGCCCGACGCATGCGACTGGCAAGAGGTCCAGAAGCTGCGGGTCTTTCTGACGGAGGATGCGTTCCAGGAGTTTGAAGCGAGCGTGGCCCTGATGGAACAGGATCATGCCTCCTTACGGGGGATCTACACTGTCCTGAGCCGGGACCAACTCCAGGTATCGTTGCGTATCGCCGGGAGGTCGGTCGAGAGATACTAACCTCGCCAGCGCCAACACCACATCGAGGGAGCCGGCGGTTGTCTCCTCCCCGCGGGCACCGTCTGGCCCTATCGGCTGGTCACCCACGCCTTTGCTAGTCTACTGAAAACCTACGAGTCGCGCTTCTCCATTGAAACGAACACCGCAGTCACGTCGGTCGCGTACGACGACGCATCGGAGGGCCCTGGCTCCCATCCCTATGTCCTGCAAACCGCGCGAGGGTGTCTCCGAGCCGGTCAGGTCGCGTATTGCACCAATGGCTATACCGGACATCTGCTGCCCCAGCTCCGGGGGCCCATCTTCCCGTACAAAGGGACCATGACGGTGCAATACCCCGGCCCGTCCATCGCGAACCAGGGCCGCGCGCTGTCCTGGGGATTCCACTATCCCGCCCGGTATGACGCGTCGTCCCAGCGATATGCCGCCGGACTGTACTATCTCCTCCAGCATGCCGAGAGTGGGCACTTTTATTTCGGCGGCGAGGACACTCAGATCGATCGGTGCATGACGGCCGATGACAGCCAGGTGGGGGACGCCTCGGTGCGGAATCTACAGGAGCGACTGCCGCGGTTCTTGGGCGGTTCCGATGCCGCGCCCTGGACGCTGATCAGCGCGTGGAGTGGCATTATGGGATTCTCGGCGGACGGGTTGCCGGTGGTGGGACGGCTGCCGTCGGCGTGGACGGGTCGCGCGGGGCGGGGAGAGTATGTGGCGGCGGCCTTCAATGGCTACGGGATGGCGAATTGTTTGTTGTCGGGGCGCGCGCTGGCGCAGATGATGCTGGGCGAAGATGTCTCCGCGTGGTTGCCGGGGGCATATGGGATTGATGAGGGGCGGATGACGCAACGCCTGACGGTCGAGAAAGCGGCCGAGCCTTTTCAATAGACATTGCGGCCTTTGCACGAGGGTGGTCCAGTGGCCTGAGGCTAGGTGGTGCGAAGAGGGCACTACTGGATGGGACTGGCGTGGAGGAGAGAGAATCCAGGATCAAAGGAACCAGAAAAGGAAGAAAGGGACGGTCATGTGATGTGAGGCCTGAGTAAGTGCCTCAGGCAGCAAGTCTCTTGATATGGAGTGCTGCCTGACTGCCTGATCTGTACGAGATAACAATGCTACTATGGAGTAATAATAATAAGATCGATCATATCATAGATATCCAGGCCGCATCAGATACCTACGTCGCCGACGGAGATGACAGCGTAGAGATCTCCTGGCCCTCTCTCCTATCTGGTCTGCTCTTTGTTGACTCCTCAGGCACTGCGGGGAGTCTTCCCCTCACGCTTATCGTCTCTCTCTTCTCCCCCCTTACTCTCTCTCTCTCTCTCTCTCTCTCTCTCTCTCTCTCTCTTACTACTCTCCACTTACTACTAC
>RHLO01000417.1:0-30421 GCA_003719415.1 Aspergillus olivimuriae | reverse complement strand
ATGACGGCTCCCAAAGAAAATGGCGAGGGTGCTCGTCTGGCGATGAAGAAGGCACTGAAGAATGCAAGCGTCCCCCCGTCAGCGGTAGACTACATCAACGCACACGCCACGTCCACGGTCGTCGGCGACGCTGCCGAGAATGCGGCGATCAAGACGCTTTTGCTCGGTCCTGGAGGGAAGCAGCATGCGTCGCAAGTCAACATCAGTAGCACCAAAGGAGCCGTGGGCCATCTGTTGGGTGGAGCTGGCGCCATCGAAGCCTTGTTTACCGTCTTGGCCATTCACGAGGTATGTTGTATTTGGAGCCAACTCGAGAGCACAGAGTATTTGCTAATGCTACGTTACAGAACGTGATGCCCCCAACTATCAATTTGGAGCGGCTAGCAGACGGGTTTGACTGTAACTACGCGGCTGGGGAGGCACAGGAGCGGCGTATCGACGTAGCGCTAACCAATAGCTTCGGGTTTGGGGGAACAAACAGCAGCCTATGCTTCTCGCGGGTGTAATCATTGTACAAAATCTTGTATATTAGCAATATAATCTGAGGAGATATCTCATCCACCTACATTTCCGTACTTGTTCGCCGTCAGATGGAGACCAATAGTTGCGCACGTGACGTCCCAAAGCGGAGCCCCGACCTGCGCCCACCGCAATCACGGGGAAAGCACCGCCAGCGTCGCGCCCTCACCTCCACACCATCATATCTCGCATCCTGCCTGGTTGCTGGATCATTTTGACCTGACTATCTCACCCACAGCTCTTCTTAGCCTCGTCGACTCTCTGTGTTTATAACCTGAGCCGGGGAGAGCTCTCGAGGCCGGTCTTGCCGAATATCGAGTATGGCGACCAACGGCGATAACAACAAACGTATGTCTCTTGTCTGTTATTCAAATCCTCACATTCATTTCGAGAGGGTGCTTTCTCTGAAGTGAGATGTGCGACCTTGATTGTGGTTGATGAATGCTGATCGTTGAGGGATGGATGCAGCAGGCGCGGGTAGCCTGGTTAATGCTTCGGGGTACAAGTATTCCGAGAAGGACACGAAACAGGGGAAGATCAAGCTGAAGAAGGCCGCAAAGCTGGGAGGAAAGAAGAAAAATGATGGTATGATCTCTTTCCCGTTCCGTGTCTTCCATCTTTGGTTTGGGGCTCTGTGTGTCCATATGTATACGATATGTCCATGCCTGATCCTTCTACATGACTCGGGTATATTGGATGCGATAGATATCTACATACATTACCTGTGTATGCCCTTGAAGGAGGATGAAGGCTGACGAATGCTACTACCCTGCAGAGAAAGAAGCCCCCGATTCGCCCGGCTCCTCGCCTATCCTTCCTGAAATCGACGAAAAGACCATGGCGGCCTTCCCGACAGGCAAGCCTCGTGAAGAGGACCACCTCGAGATGGTCGTTTGCAAGACATGCAAGCGTCCCGTACTGAAACAGAACGCCGCGGAACATATTCGCGGCTGCATCAAGGCGAAGCAGGAGAAAGCGCGACGGAAGAAGGAGGCGCGGGATGCGGCCAATCGCGCGAAGGAGAAGACGGATGGGAAAGACGGTGGCCCTGGCGGTGATGGTGACGATGCTGGGGACGGCGGAGATGATTCGATGAAGGGACAGAAGAGTGCGAAGAAGAGCAGCGCGGTCAAGGGGATGGCGGATGATGGCACGAAGAAGGGGAAGAAGCGCAAGGCCACGGCGGATGGGGGTGAGGATGAAGGGAAGGATGCGAAGGAGCCGAAGAAGAAGAAGAAAAAGGAGGAGCCGAAGCCCAAGGCGGCGAAGCCCAAGGGTCCTGTTGATGTGGAGAAGCAGTGTGGTGTGACGCTGCCGAATGGCGCGCAGTGTGCGCGGTCGTTGACTTGTAAGAGTCACTCGATGGGGGCGAAGCGTGCGGTACCGGGGCGGTCTTTGCCGTATGATATGCTGTTGCAGGCGTATCAGAAGAAGAACCAGGCGAGGCAGCAGAGTATGTGTCCTTTTCTTTCTGTCGTTCTCTCGTTTGTCGTTCTGTCGCTTGATGTTTCGGCGGTGATTGCTTCGATTGTTTTGAAGGCGGGCTTGCTAATATCTTGCAGAAGCGGCTATCGATGCCAATGCGCCGCTCCAGGATGAGCTGGAGAATAATGGCCCGGTGGACTCAGACGAGGAGAAGGACGCCGTGATGGCGGCGATCACACGCTCTCACCCGCAGCCGCTGGTGACGCATACGCTCGTTTCAACCAAGAAGAAGTACCAGTATGTCCGTATCAAGGAGATGCTTTCGCATGCGCTGGGGGGTGCGCGCGGTGGTGGGCTCTTCTCCACCGGCGATATTGTCTCTACACCGACGGATGGAAACCTGTTCCAACCGGTCGAGGATATCACTCTGTCTGATCCTGTCCCCACAAATCACAATGGCACTGTGGATCATGCGACTGTCGATACAGTGAACAAGACCCCGGCTCCTGCGGCGAAGAAACTGCCTGTGACAAGTGGAGGGCCATGAGTACTCCTGTCCCTCTTCCTGTCAAGCTTATGTTTTGGTGCTGTTTATACTTTCGTTCTTCGAGCAGAGACGAGTCATGACCGGTCGTACCTCTATTTGTTTGCATGTCGGATTTGGCGTTTGGGCTCGCTTTGTCTTGGTTTCTTGTCGCTTTGATGGATGATACCCTGGAGTCAATGGTATAGCACTGGCGTGAAATGTATATTGAGGATGCGCCTAGAATGAATGAACTGTGCAGACTCTACATTCTCTTATTCAGAAGTGGTACATGTAGATATCGATGTCCACGTTGATGTAGGTGCCCCGACATTTCGGAGTGGTGCGGTATTTCTGCCTGAGGCAACCGCCGGGATCTCATTGACTTCGGCCTCACAATGCGCCGTCCGGCCGTCTGCTGCTCACTCCGCCTCCAACTCTCTCTCTCGCCCGTCGCCCTTTTTCACTTCGCATTCTCCGTCCACTGCGGAACCCTAGCTCCGGCGCCTGCGGGCGAGAGCTCCTGATCACCCCGCGACACTCCCTTCATCGGCCAACGACACCCCCCCTTTACAGCCTGGCGTTCCCCGCCGCCTGAATTCTCTCCACCCCAGTCGCACCACCACCGCATCCTCCTCCCTCACAATGGGCAATTCTGTCCCCGATCTCGATGCCGTCGGCATTAAGGCCGAGCCTGACCTGGCAGACCAGTTCCGCCGCGAGGTCGCGGCCCTCCTCGGGCGCAATAACCTCAATTTCCCTGGCGCGCAGCCCGTCAGCTTCTCCAACCGCCACCTCCAGGAGCTTCAACGAGCCGACTACTACGTCTGCGAAAAGACCGACGGCATTCGCTGTCTCATGTACTTTGCCCGCGGCGACCCCGACTCTGACATGCCCGAGATCCACTACCTGATCGATCGCAAGAACGACTACCGCTACGTGCCCGGCCTGCACTTCCCACTGCCGGACGACGATACCTTCCAGACATTCCACGTGGACACGCTCGTCGACGGTGAGCTCGTCAATGACACCTACGAAGACGGTACGCAGCAGCTCAAGTTCCTCGTCTTTGACTGTCTCGTGCTAGACGGTCAGAGTCTCATGCACCGCACGCTCGACAAACGGCTCGCCTACTTCCAGGCAAAGGTGCTGCAGCCGTACAACGCGCTCTACCACCGCTTCCCGGAGGAGAAGCAACACCGCGCGTTCACCGTCGAGGGAAAATCCACACAGTTCAGCTACGGCATTGAAATGATGTTCCGCGAGATCATCCCCCGCGTCAAGAAACTCCACGGCAACGACGGCCTCATCTTCACCTGTCGCAGCACCCCCTACCGCATCGGCACCGACGAACACATTCTTAAATGGAAGCCCCCCGCCGAAAACACGATCGATTTCCGCGTCCGTCTCGAGTTCCCCCTCCTCGAGCCGGACTCCGACGACGAGGCCGACGGCATCCTCGAACCGTACCCGGACTACGACGCCCTCCCCATCTTCCACCTTTTTGTCGGCCTCAATTCCAACGAGTACCGCCCCTTCGGTGAGATGTTTGTCTCCCCCGCTGAATGGGAGGATCTAAAGTCCCTCGGTCAGCCCCTCGACGACGCGATCGTCGAATGCGCCAAAGACGACCAAGGTCGTTGGCGCTTTCACCGTATCCGTGACGATAAAGCCGACGCAAACCATATCTCGACGGTGGAGAAAGTCCTGGAGAGTATCGAGGATCGCGTCACCGAGGAGGATCTCATCCGTGCGGCCCCGGCTATCAAGGCCGCATGGAAGAAGCGACAGGCTCAGTCTGCTACGGATGATGAGGAGCGGAAACGTCGTGCGCGACAGGGTGGTGCCCCGCCGAATGGGAATGGTGTGAAGAGGAAATTTGAAGATTCTTAGATTTCTTTTTTCTTCTTTTTCCTTTTGCCTCTTTCGTCGATACAATCGTGTTGGCTGTTTATACACCTTGCTTGGTCTTGAGTATGCTTCTTTTTGATATATTTATTCCTGTTGCTGTCTGTTTGAGGCGTTGATCTCGCTGCTGTGGGGTTTTGCGAGGGCGTCGGGCGTTCGTTTGTCGATTGCATCTGGTGGTGCTTGGGGGGGATATACGAAAACGGACCGGTTTGTGTGCCTGGGGATGTACTGTATGTACTGTATTTATGGATCTCATTGGTGAAAATGAGGCTTTACCCTGTTCTTGGTTCTGTGCTTCTGTCCCTGCAATTTTAAATGTACGGCCAGTTTACCACACCTACGTGTGATGCGTCTTGGTTGGACCGGACTCTGGATACTGTTGTAAACCAACAGGGATGATGATGATGGATATGAAACATAGTACATTGAAGGTGGGAACTGACTACAGAACAAAACAAGAAAAAATCATAACACGCTAGTTTATCGTTTCTTGATGCTCACGTCGATGTTGCCGATTGCCCAGAGGGCCACAAAGACCGTTAGGAGACCTGTTGTGAAGGTCACGGGCTTGCGCAGGCCGTCCCAGAGAGTGTATTCGTATGTGACCTGTGTTTGTCAGCATGAATTCTTATTTTGCTCTTTGTTGTAATCCGTGAGGGAAAGAGGAACGTACCAGGAGCTGAGAGTCCCGGGCCTCGTCGGAGAGGTTGTCGACGGACAGGGTGAGGGCCGTACGACCGAGCGTGTCCATGAAGGTCTTGTGGGGGGTGATCGTGGCATGGACGGAGGCGGAATTAGGCAGGCCGTTCGAGGAGGCCTTATCGACAAGTTCATAGCGCACATTGCGGGCGCCCTCGGGGAGAATGACACGCACAACGACATGTTCGTACTGCACGCCCTCGGAGACCTTGGGGCCCTCGAGGAAGGGCACCTTCAGGGCGTAGGTGGAGTCGGAGACGACTCGGAGGAAGGACGAGAGCTGATCGTTCCAGCCGATGCGGAAGCTATAGTTCCAGCCGCCGAAGATGGGGTAGCGGGGTTTGAGCTCGAGCGAGGCGTCGCGGCTGGGAGACTTTCCGGGGCGGTAGCGACTGGTCGAGACGTTGCCGATGTCATCGATGAAGTAGGGGTCGACGGCACCGGGCTTGAGCGGGAACTTCAGCTCACGGATTGCGGACGACGGAGACTGCTGGTAGTTGGCGACGGTCCATTCCACGCGCGAGAAGTGGTTCTTGAGAGCGGATCCGTTGTTGCGTAGCCAGTATCGCTCCTCGGTTGCGAGGTTGCCACCCCAGTGCGAGACCTCGACGTCACGCTCGACGAGCGAGGCGGTGATCACCGGCTTGGTGAATTCGTAGCGCACGGTCACCGGGTAGGTCGTGCCGGGGGCGAGCTTGGCTGTGTCGTAGGGCCCGTAGGTGTAGGTCGTGCCGAGACGCTCGGGGTCCTCGCCGGTCTTGAGCCCGGAGGTCTTGGTGTAGTCGGGGACGTTGGTGCTGGGCAGCTTCAGCTTGGTCTTCTGGGTGAGGGTCTGGTAGGCGGAGGGCGTGTAGGCCGAGAAGGAGTAGCTGAGGTACTGCTTGTCTGATTGCTCAATGGTGGCGGGGCGGGGGCTCAGGGTGTTTAGGATATAGTAGGAGATGCCGAGGGTCATCTGCGATTTGGGGGCGAGAGGCTCAGGGAAGTCAATCACGAAGTATTGAACGTCACTGTCGGGAGGCATGTTAGCATGTGGTTCATCCCCATTCTTGGTCGTCAAGTTCTAGAAGACTTTCACCACCAGGTCGAGCGTATTGGTAGCCATTGGCAGCTGCCACAAGGCGACTTACCTGGGAGAAGTGACCAGCAACGACTCCACGTCGAATCGACCCGTCTCGGGCTTCTTCTTGTCTCGCACCTCGAGCCCGCCGACCTTGTCGAAGACCTCAGTGGACACGGGAAGGTAGTAGGAGCTCTGAGGCTTGGTATCGATGTTCTCAACGACCACATTGATCGTCTCCCGGACGTATCCTTTCTCCAAATTGGTGTTACGCACGAGATTGACGTTTTTGAAGGCTGCTGGGGGGGTGAAATCAGCAGCAGCGCTATCGGCGGCGCATGCAAGACTGCTGAACAGTCCGCAGAATGCGGCGACGGCGGTAAACGGCCTCATGATTGGGCGGCGAAATGGGAGGGTCTATGGCAGTAGACCGCACCGGGGACCTCTCGCCAGGAGAAGATATAGGGGGAGGGGAAAGGGGAGGAAGATGAGGAGCCAAAGGAGTGGAAGTTGGAGATGTCAACAAGTTGATGGAGATGTTGATGCGATGCTGAGGTGGCCTCCGCGGGCTTAGTCATCACCGTCTATCTTATCTCATCTTCATCAGGTATTTATGTACTCTCTTTCCTCTCTTGTCTTCCTCTCTCTGTCTCCTCTTCATTCGCAATATCTCAAACCCCCCTTCAATCGTCAGACATACCCCGATCGTACACTTAGAGTTCCTGAAGATGTTGCTCCCCCGAGCGGCGGCTCGATTCCCCCGTGCCCGAGCGAGGAGTCTGTTGCCAGCTCTCCCCGCACGACGTTATCACAATCTCCCGAGCAAATTCCTCAGTGTCTCTGAGGAGATTAGGGATGCGGTCGCCACAGGGAAACCAGTTGTAGCTTTAGAAACGACCATATACACACATGGTATTCCCCTGGTTCTCACGGGGGACATGAATCATTCATAGCTAACGCCAGCAGGCTTCCCGTATCCCGAGAGTGTCGCGCTGGCCTCCTTGCTGGAGTCAGTCGTGAGGGTCAATGGGGGAGTTCCTGCCACCATTGGAATCCTCAACGGGGTAGCTCGCGTCGGTCTCAGTGCAGATGAGATGATTGAGCTTGCTTCTACTGCAGAGAAGAAAAGTGTCTTGAAGGTCTCCCGGCGGGACTTGGGGTACATCTGTGGCATGGTATTTATCCCTAGATTGGGATATACTTGAAGTTGTAGCTCTAACTTCACTAGGGCCTGGCTGGAAAGCGACTTCATGGCGGCACCACTGTCTCTGGGACGATGATCCTGGCTCATTTGGCCGGAATTCGGATCTTTGGAACCGGTGGTCTTGGTATGGATATCTAGTCCCACTGTAGATGGGAGGACTAACAGCGTATAGGTGGTGTCCACAGAGGCGGAGAGAATTCCATGGACATTTCTGGTATGTACAACTCTCGAACCGGAATGAATATGTCTAACCCAAACAGCCGATCTCACGGAGCTCGGACGAACCCCTGTGGCGGTCGTTAGCTCCGGGTGCAAGAGCTTCCTGGATATCCCTCGGACACTGGAGTACCTCGAGACTGAGGGTGTCTGTGTTGGAACCTTCGCCGATGGACGTCAGGGCTCAGTCGATTTCCCGGCCTTCTTCACGCGAGACAGTGGCATAAAAAGCCCCAGGGTCATCCAAAATGAAGCAGAGGCAGCTGCTATTATCTGTACGTCATATTCCAGACATTTTGAACGTTCAACTAACGCTGCTGAGATGCCCAATCCAACCTTCCCCTATCCTCAGGAATGCATTTCGCAAACCCTGTCCCATTGGAGCAGTCAATTCCTAAGAAGGAGATGGATTCCATAATCGAAGAGGCCCTCCGTCTCGCGGCCGAAGAAGGCTTTACCGGCAGCGATAACACGCCCTTTGTCTTGGGCAAAATCAAAGAACTAAGCGGCGGGAAGAGTGTCATCGCCAACCGTGCTCTCGTCGAGGCGAACGTCAAACGCGCCACCAAGGTCGCCGTGGAACTTGCAAAGCTAGAGCAGTCCCTTGGACTGCATAAGGAACGGTAAGTCGCGGTGCATTTCTCTCACTGGCTCGGAACGTCCCTAATCTCGAGATGGTCCCAGACACATGCCAGTTGTTTCCGGGACCGTGAGAGCTGACAAAACGACTTCTGAGGCAGAGCCGTCCCTCCCCGTATCTAATGAAAGTACGCCAGAGCCGCTGGCCGATAAGGCGGACGTTCTCGTCGCTGGCTCCCTGGCCATCGACCTATCCTGCGACTATGCCCCTCCTACTGGAGAAAGAAGCGTTGCCCCGCTCGCGTCTACTTCGAACCCGGCTGTCATCGGCCAGAGTGTTGGCGGTGTCGGCCATAATGTCGCCATCGCTGCGCACTACATGGGTCGCCCTGTTCTGTTCTGCAGTGTCATCGGCGACGACCTTGGCGGCCGCACAGCCCTAGCCGCCCTTCAAGACGAGAAACTCTCCACGTCCGGTCTTCAGGTGCTGCCTACCGCCCGAACTGCGCAGTACATCGCGGTCAACGATGCCAAGAAAGATCTTGTACTCGCCATGGCTGACATGTCCATCATAGAGCTGCCGGAGCAGGCCCTTGACTTCAGCAACTTCTGGGAGCCACTGGTCGCACGCGCTCAGCCCGCATGGGTTGTTGTCGACGCAAATTGGAGCCCATCGGTACTGACACGATGGATTACCCTTGCTAAGGCCCACGGCGCACGAGTGGCATTCGAACCAGTATCAACCGTCAAGAGTCGACGTCTTTTCACTCCCAGTGCGGGCAAGGCACCTATTGGCCCGTCCGACTGCGTGCCAAATCACACTGTCAATCTCGCAACGCCGAACCAGTACGAGCTGGCGGACCTGTATAATGCTGCCCGTGAGAACGGCCTTCTTGATTCCGAGGATTGGTGGCGCGTCATTGACTCTCTGGGCATGTCGTCGGCCGGCTCGCGCGACCGCCTCGTGGCCATGACTTCGGCGGCGCTAGTCGACCAAGGTATCCCCCAGCAAAGCATTCAACTGCTCCCATTTATTCCATGTATAATCACGAAGCTTGGTGCGCAGGGAGTACTTGTCACGCAGCTGTTGCGGCCTGGAGATAGCCGGCTGACGGATCCCGAGTCGGCGCCATACATTGTCAGTCGTGCGTCATCGACGAACGAGGTTATTGGTGGTGTGTACATGCGACTGTTCCCGCCGGCGGCGGTGCTAGCTGAAGAGGATATTGTCAGCGTCAATGGAGCAGGCGATACGCTGTTGGGAGCGGTAATGGCAGGATTGGCCGGAGGAGCGACCAATGTCGAGGATGTGATACCGCTGGCGCAGCAGGCGAGCGTGCAAACATTAAAGAGCGTTGGGGGCGTGAGTCGGGAGATCAAACGGCTACAAGCGAATCTATAACTTCAGGATAGTATATATATGTTCATGTTCTCGGCATATCCGTGTCTGCTCATCTCTGTTTCTCTGCTCACTTTTGGCCTGATTCTGCCAAGTATATCATACCCCGGGGGGATTCATAGGTAAGTCTATCATTCTTTCATTCAGGTCTTATATTGGTCGCCGCCGGCCCAGTAAAAAAAGTACAATCCATGATGCAAATACTCGAGAGCAAGAACGCATAGGGCGCTTGAATCGACTTTATTGGAAACATGGTCTCGGGCTGGCTTTCCAAAAACCCATCAAGTTCCCGCAAGACTCTAGGTATCCTCCCTGAAGATATGCCGGTCGAGCTCTTCTCTAACCCTCCCGAGGAACTCAGCTACTTGCTCATCTCTTCGATAGGCCTCGTTATAACTCAGCCTGATGGCAAGTCGGCCCTCAAATGTCTGCACAACTAGATACATCATGGGTGTCATGGGTATGAGAGCAATCCATGCCTCTTTGATCTGCAATGGCCCGTGGGAAACACACATCAGCGGAGAGATGTCGCCAATGAAGCTCGCGAAGAATGGAGGTTCTTTCTGCAGGAGAGATGGAAGAAACTCCTGGAGACACGGAATGGAAGCTCCAAGAATCTGATCTTTGTTATGTGCGAGGCGACTATACTCAGCCTTGAGGGCTGTGGCTGTTTCCCAGTAGTCACTGACTCGGACCTGGTAAGGCCACATACTGACCCGAGAGGCAAACGCCTTTGCACCGATCGAGTCTGGAAGGGACGAGTCACAGCGATCGCGGAGGTTGAAGCCCGTCAGTGATGTGTGGATATTCTGTGACGAAGACCTGATCATCACCCTACAGGCTTCAAGTAGTGCGGTGTGTACGAGAGCCGTGAGGCCTGATCTCGTTTGTCGACCTCGTTGCAAAATCTTGCTGGTTTCTGAATCGGAGAATTGGAGAACCTGGACTCTTCCAGGTTCCGGTGGTGACCTTGTATTGGAGGCAGGAATCTGCATCTCCTCATCACTGAGACACACTGGAGAGCGCCCATCTTCTAACTCACACGGTACCTGAATTCTCGCGGCTTCGATTGCGCCAGGAGGAAGATTCTGAACCTCTTTGCCAAAGGCTGTGGTTTTTGAGTCACCTCCGTTCCATACATTGGCCATTTCGGCTAGGAACTGATTCAATAGTATACCGGTTGCTGTCCCATCTGCATGGACGTGGGGGCAGCGAAGTACGAAACGCTGTTCATCACGGAAGAAGTACAGAACTGGTCGATCGGACGCCGGGATACAGCCATAATCGTCATACACACGTCCATGGGCGTGAAAACGGCCTGCATAGATGATGAAGCTCTGATCTAGCCACTCCTCGACCTCTCTTCGAGTCGATGGAGACGTATACGTATACTGCTGACCATCGCACTCGGCTGCGATCATGGGGTGCTTATGACGCATCTGCTCCCACGCGCGCCTGGCATGTCGAAGGAGCGTGTCATTGCTCATGGATGTCTGGACTTGAATACTGGTGATCATATCTTGCGAGCGATGACTCGGATGGAGTGGGTTCATGTATGCGCCATTCAGGAGGGTCTCTAGCGCGTCCAGTGGTCGGGAGTACCGGTTTCTTCCAATCTGCCGCCAGCTCGAGAGTAGCCGTGAGTGAGTCATATTGGACTGATTGAGAGTCATTCTAAGCAAGGATACACAGCCCAGGTTGTTGTTCTGTTTTCATGCCTGTGGAAGTCAGAGACCTTTGGGTAAGGTGCACAATTCTAGGACATGCACGAGCTGGCATGGGAACGCAGGCGACACGTACCTATCCACAAAAGTCATGATCATGTGAGAGATGAACTTACTTTTTGTCCTCATACAGGTAGTTACCATTTTTCAATGTGATATGTCAACCGCAAGAGAAAGTCTCGCACAGAGAATCATGGGATGATCCCCGGTACCTCCCGGTAGATACCCCAAGCAAGGGGCGGTCACACTTCATTTTAACCACTTCCTACGCAAGATGTCCGATACCCCCGATTGTTTATTATATAACTCACCGATTCAGTTGCAAATCCAGATATGTGTGGAGTACAAAGCATCCAAACCAACCATGTCCACCCCGAAAACGACCTCTCAATGGGTCTATGACCAGACAACCGGCCTGGAGTTTGAAGAAGGGGTTCCGATTCCAGTGCCGAATGATTATGAGTGTCTCTTGCAAATCCGCGCTGTATCTCTCAACTACGGTGAGGTAGCTCGCATGAAAGGCAAATACCCCCAAGAAGGGCCCCAGCGCCGGGTCGCAGGCGGGGACGCGGTGGCTACCATCTTCTCCATGGGACGCGGAGTCACGGAGTTTCAGCTAGGAGACCGAGTATGCCCGGTCTGGCAGCAGGCATATCAGAAAAGTCCGTTGACGCCCGAGATGGAGCAGACAGCGCTCGGGTTGACTATAGACGGCACGTTACGCGAATGGGCGGTTCTTCCGGCGTCAGGATTGGTGAAGGCTCCGACACATCTGGCGGACAGAGAAGCGGCCACCTTGCCTTGTGCGTTCGTCACAGCATGGAACGGCCTGTTTGGCCTGTCGGACCGGAAGCTCAAAGCTGGCGACTGGGTCTTGACACAAGGGAGTGGATCTGTGAGCTTGGCTGCGATCCAGTTTGCCGTCGCAACCGGTGCTCATGTTGTGGCCACGACATCAACGCGAGAGAAAGCGAGTTTCTTGGAGTCACTCGGGGTGGAGCATGTCATCAACTACACGAACTATCCTGACTGGGGTTTGATGGCGAAGGCCCTGACGCCCGGTGCTCAAGGTTTCCATCATATTATCGAGCTTGGAGGCCAAAGATCCCTACGTCAGTCCCTACAAGCGATTCGGTTCGAAGGAGTGATCAGTTTGATTGGGTTACTGGAGGAGCTGGAAACCATCCAAACTACTCCGGGGATCACATTCCCGGAACTGTTCACCAGGTACGCGACAGTTCGAAGTCTACATGTGGGATCTCGGCAGCAGTTCCGCGAGATGGTCGAATTCATGGAGTGGTACGGGATCAGACCCATTGTCAATGAAGAAGATTTCAAGTTCGAGGACTGTGTGAAGGCCATCAATAAGGTATGGGAGGGCAACTACCTTGGAAAGATAGTGGTCAATGTATCTAGTGTATCTACCCTGTAGAAGAGGTGGTTCCCTGACGATCACGAAAATACAACGGCAATGGGGGTACAGTATATGTGACCGTATCCTTTCCTTGCATGATGAATATCTCAGCTTGATTCTCATCTACAAACTTCAGGTCGAAATTCAACACGATATAAGCGAGCGCAATGCGCAATTCAGCCATTGCCAATTGTTTCCCGACACAAGCACGGGGGCCTGAAATCAATCAGCCATGAGAAGTCCTGGAAATTTTGCAGGAGACTTACCACTTCCGAATGGGAAGAAATTCTTCTTGCAGATGGAGTCACTGAGCCATCTCTGCGGCAGAAATTCCTTCCCGCTAGGGAAGAACCGCTCGTCTCGCTGGAGTGCATGTTGCGGGACGACGACGTTGATATTTCCTGGGACCCAAACCTCATCGATCTGGAGTCCATCGGGGGGAGTAGTCCTTGGTTGACCCCCCGGGGCTGCCGGTCTCAGGCGCATTGTCTCGTTGATAACAGCTTCGAGATAAGCTATACTCCCCCAGGAGTCACAATGAATCGTTCCATCCACGTGCGAGATATTGTCATGATAATCAAGTTCCTGCTGGAGCATTCTGCATTCGTCTGGGTGTGCTGTCAGATAGTACAGTGCGTGTGCAAGTGTGCTACTGAGAGTGTCGCTGTACAAAAGATCCATTAGAGATATCGCTACATTGGAGGACAAGATAGCTTACCTTCCCGCAATGACTACCAATCGGCCATCCTCATGCAATGCCTCCATGGTAGGTGGCATCCCTACATCATTCTCTTTCATCGCAGTGATGAGCCACGAAACGATATCCCGTGGTGGCTGCCCATCTCTTTTCTGCCAAGTCTAAGATTCCCATGAGCATTTTGATATCGTCCGATGTTCGGAAACAAAAGTCACCTTCAATTTCCTCTCGACCAACTTAGAACAATGACTCAGGAAAGTCGAGTGTGGTTTGGTGACCCCCGGAATAGAAGCAAGAAGGTTGATCACCCACGGAGCAGGGGTCCAGCGTCCCACGAACTCCATGGACTGATGCAGACTCGCAATCGCAGGATGTTCTTCGCCATTTTCAATTTGACGAAGGTCTTCACCAAACCCAACGATACCCATCACGTCCGATGAGAACAAACTAGACCAGTGCGCAGCGTCGACCGAGCCCCGCTTCTGCATCTGACTTCGAATCTGTCGAACCATGCTCGCTGCTTTCCGGACAATGGCACCTTCGTAGACCGGATGGGCTGTGCCATCTGCTGAGAGCAATTAGTTTCACATCATTTAAAAAACTGTATTATGTGGGAACCCACCCTTTAAATTAAGAGCCTTGTCCCATACTCGACGCCGAAGGTGGTGCATTCTTGGGTCCCGGCCCATATGAATAGAAACCCGGCTTGGATCATTAGAAACATGGGCGTACCACAATGACTTGCGGCATGGAGACTTCCTGCTGTGAATTGCAGGTATTGCAGATGGCCGAAGGATTGAGATCTCACGTGGTCCTGGGCATGGTCATTGTTGATCAAGCCGACGAAGGAAACGGGCAATAGCACTTACCTGTCCTGACGAAATCACCGTACTGACGATGAAGTCTCTCGAGCTCCACATGCTGCTGAAGCGAGTGATATGTCTTTGCGACGAGATGCAGGCGACTAAGACGAGCTTGCCAAGGACCTGGGAACCCACGAAGACGATGAAACCACAGACGATAGACTAGGAGACTCGCAGTGAAGGAACATGTAGACACACCGTAGGCGAGGGAGGCTCGCAACAGAGCAGACAAAAATGACGGGGTGACATGGCTGAAGGCCCATACAAGCGTCACCCATCCGCCCAGATAGGCGAGAAGAAGCTGCTGTAGATAGCAATCTGGATCAAAGGTTTGACAGAGGAAGTGCGTGGCTACTCCAAGGGCTGTCCATGTGAGATATGCGCCCGAGTCATGAAAAGCCAGCTGCAGGAAGATGTCAGTCCACACGGGTGGCATTTTCGAAATGATCTCTTAGATGGGGGCGCATCATTCAACTTTATAACTCCTGCAGCCGCCTCATCCTTCAGGAAGCCACATCATTTGAGTATGTTATGCACAGGAAGTGGGAGTAAGCGTGAGATACAACCCCTGATTTGGGGCTTAGAGATGTGAACACCACTGACTCTTGGGTAGACTTTACCAGAAAACCAAGTACAAAAGTCTCATTCGCTATAGCACCCACAGCTCTTACTCAAACATATGCCTTGTGTCTTTGACATTCGTGGTACTCATCAGGCCCCGGAAAATAGACCTCCCATCATCTCCATCTTTAATGTAATACGCCGAATCTACATCTTCTCTTGCCTCGGTCTGACTTATCCCATTCCCGAGATACGCAAAGCGATTCCCGCCAGTATACGTGACATGAAAGTCGTCGTAGCGAGGTTGTGACAGCGCTTCCATGTAGTGCAAAGAACTACCAGGCCATTGGGCAGTCACCTTTCCTGACCGACTTTTATACCACGAGTCACAATGTGAAGCCCACACACTCTCCTGCATGAACAAGTCCTTGTGAGCGACGAAATCCTGCACAGCATCTGCAGTAGGTTCGTAACTACGTATGCATTCTTTCTGCCAGCGGTTGAAGAATGGGACCATGTAGGATCCTTGCAGCTCAATGGTGAGAAGAACAGAGCTCAGGCCCACAGGAGAGTTGGGTCCAACGAAAGTAAAGTAATTGGGGAAGTTGTGTGCTGCCACGCCCAGATAGCTGTGGGGCTCGTCCTTCCATTGCTCGGCGAGGAGCGTATAGTTTCGCCCAAGAATTGGAAACCGTGGACAGAAAGACGTGTCAAATCCTGTGGCGCAAATCAAGATGTCGAGTGCATGTTCACCCTCTGCTGTCGTGCAACCTTGGCTATGGACAGCTGTAATTTT
Source organism: Aspergillus olivimuriae (assembly GCA_003719415.1). Taxonomy (NCBI): domain Eukaryota; kingdom Fungi; phylum Ascomycota; class Eurotiomycetes; order Eurotiales; family Aspergillaceae; genus Aspergillus; species Aspergillus olivimuriae. Next base: position 14,831 of record RHLO01000417.1, on the reverse strand, counting down.
TCCAAGGACAACCGAAACGTTTGGAGTGTTCAAAGCTTCCAGGAATTGCTCTCCAGGCTGGAAGGACAAATAATCAGCAAGATTTCATTGTTGCATCATGTCCAGGGATCATCTTACAGTTATACGACGGCAGCCGAGATGAAATGTCGGAATCAGTTTCTGAGCAGTTTCGCGGTTTTTGATCCCCTGTTCCATCTGCGCCTTTGCTAGCTGAGTCATGTCGCGTTGTGTTTTGGTCCCTCGAACTATCAATGGGAATAGAGCATGTGTGGCTCGTTCGGTCTGTTTCCGGAATTCCTGGAGTGCATGCGGATTCTTTCGAAATGACTCCCGTTCCTCGTTGCTGAACTGATGATACTCCATTCCAGCACCGGAGACGAGCCATGTCGGACTGCGAGCAAACACAGTGACGCTTTCTGCTTCCCTGTCATATCAATCAGTGTCAAAATACTGTCTTCGTCGGGACGAGGCTCGTACTTGCGAATATGAGGCAAAATCTGAACTCCAGACGAGCTAACCGTCGATGTCAGCACGAAATTTGGAAATGTAGTCTACATACTCACCCAACTCCAATCAAACCAACCCGCTTCCCACTCAGGTCGATGTCTTTATTCCATCGCGCTGTATGAACCAATTCCCCAGAGAACGAGTGTAGACCGGGAATATCAGGCAAGCGCGGCGCATTCAAGAGACCCGAAGCATTGACCAAGAAATCACATCGCTGAATGAGTGATCTCCCAAGAGATGTACGCACCTGAACAACCCATTCTGCGCTGTTTTCATCCCAGTGTGCGCCGACTACGGCATGATCACAATGAATGTACTCTCTCAGGCTATACTTGTTCACGAAATTCTTAAAATACTGTTGTATCTCAGACGCGCCAACATAATTGGCCGAGAAATCCCACTTGGGCTCAAAGGAGTACGTATAATTATGTCTCAATACGTTTGTCAGCGAGGAAAAAGACATTATCAAGTATTCTCCTTACGCTGGAATATCACAGCCACCTTTGAACTTGTCAGCAACCATCCAGCACACCGGAACGTGAACTCATACATCCTGGATAGCGGTTCTCAAACCAGGTCCCTCCAATTTCCGCATTTTTCTCATAGACATCCAGTTGAAAATCCGTTAGACAGGTTTTCAGTTTGTAGGCCAGGTAGATTCCTGCGGCACCTGCTCCAATGCAGATGACACGCAAATGCCGATTCGCGTGTATCGGTCGAGTGTTGCCAGTATAGTGCATTTTTCCTGTAAATGCGGTGCAAGCTCAGAGATTTGGCTTATACTGAGTATTCTGTGCGCTTTTTTGAAGCACGCCTTGGTATCAAGGGGCGGGGGGTCCAGCAGCATCAGCTGAGGCGTGGTGAAGTCAAATGTGATGTGTTATATTTTGTGAATCAAACCAAGATTCCTGCCAAAATATGCTGATACTACCACATCTGTACCGGTACAGGCTGCAGAAACTTGGACATGTCTGAAACTCTCGGCGGAGCAGTAGGTCATCTGCCCTCTTTTGCTACAGCACCCTAAGTGCCAGGAGATTTATGGTTCAGTTGGGCCATTGGCAGCAGTCAGGCAGCACAATAATCTTACATCAAATCATAAAAGCAGAAAGCCTTCATGTTGCAATGTTGGAAAGGCATCAACAGCACGCAGCCATATGTTCCTTCATAATGGTGCCCAGGCAACACTCGTGTCTAATCCAGTCAGCTGCAGGAGAGCAGCAGATCATTTCAGAAGAATCACAGCCGATACCCGAGATTCAGCATTCGCACGAAGTCTTGATCGAGGTTCTTTGCGTCGCACTTAACCCATCCGACTATAAGTTTCCTAAATATCAGCCATGCCCCGGTGCAGTGCTGGGTTCCGACTTTTGCGGCACGATAGTGAGATGCGGCATAGATGTCACCAGTGTGAGCCTGGACGATCGAGTCTGTGGAGCTGTCCAAGGCTGCAACCTAGCCCGGCCGGACAATGGCGCGTTTGCCGAGTACCTTGTGGCAGACTCTCGGGTGCTTCTGCGTGTTCCATCACAGTGGAGTGATCTTCAAGCGGCAGCGCTTGGTGGCGTCGGCTGGTACACTGCAGGTCTTGCCATGTATGGTGTGCTAGAACTGGTTGGTCGACCACTGAAACCTTTGCCTCCCAAGGCGGACGGAAGGCGAGTCCCTGTTTTGGTTTATGGTGGGGCGACAGCGACAGGAACTATGCTGTGTCAGCTTTTGTCGTTGTAAGTATCCATCGCCCGTTCTCCCATATGCGAGATGCACAGCTGACTGCAGGCATGTGAGTAGATCAGGTTACGCAAGCATCGCTACTGCGTCCCCGGCTTCTTCCAAGATGGTGCAGTCGTTTGGCGCGGTATGCACAGTTCCATATGCTTCCGCCAATTGTGTAGAGACCATCCGCTCAGAAACAGCTGGTGCAATTCGTCACGCGGTGGATTGCGTCACTAGTTCTGAATCTGTAAGGGCTTGTGTAGCCTCTTTATGCCGTGCTGGGGGACGTCTAGCATGCTTTGAGACATATCAGCCCCAATGGATCACAAGAAGATCTGTCATGCACTCATTTGTCATGGGCCCGGAGGCACTTGGGTTCGGGGTGAAGGCGGAGGGTACGTTTCATCGAGATCCAGATCCCGCGAAACTGAAGATTACTATGGAATTGAAGGAGGAGATGCAAGAGTTGATAGATGCGGGTCGGATCAAACCTCATCCCCCACTTCAGCTCGAAGACGGATGGGCTGGTATCCGGCGAGGGATAGGAATGCTCGAACGACAGGAAGTGCATGGGAAGAAGCTTGTTGTTCGATTGAAAGGATCAAATTCCAAAGACCATGAGGAATTGATGTAGCATATCATCCCATCACTTTAGACCTCTCATCAATCGCATACCGCACTGTGCTGGAGACTGTCTTCATGCAGTTGAACTACCAGTGCAGAATGAAGACGGTATAGTTTCGGTAGAAGCAGCAGTGGCTTCACAAGCCGAAAAAGTAAAGCTGGATGAAATCAGCTAGGGATGAGTATCAGGAGATTTGAATAAAACAAGATGGGAGCTTGCATGGATAAACTTGACCTTATAAGCTTCGATGTGCACGGAAAACTTCAGAGACACTTCAAACAGTCCACACCCTACCTACCTTAACATTATCAGCAAAGGAGAGATCTCGACAATGAATTCAACGCAAAATGGCGAGGAGCCAATAGCCATAATTGGTAGTGCCTGTCGATTCCCGGGAGGCGTGGCATCCCCATCTCAGCTCTGGGAGCTATTGCAGAATCCCCGGGAACTTGTGCGAGAATTGCCTGACGAGCGGTTTGCTATGAATGGTTTCTATCATCCGAAATCCCAGTTCCCTGGGCATAGCAGTGTTCAACACGCGTATACTTTGACGCAAGACATTCGAAAATTCGACGCTTCTTTCTTCAATATCAGTCCTGTTGAGGCCAGCGCAATGGACCCTCAGCAACGTGTGCTTCTTGAAATCACTTATGAGGGTTTGGAGCGCGCTGGGTTGACTATTGAGCCAATGAGAGGATCCAATACGGGAGTGTTTCTGGGAATGATGTGGGATGACTGCCAGACTAAGCAGTCCCAGGACCGTCTCAGCATGCCGACATATACGGTCACTGGTACTGCCAGGAGTATTGCTGCGAATCGCCTGTCATACTTTTTTGATTGGCATGGTCCTTCGATGACAATTGACACGGCATGTTCCTCTAGTCTTGTTGCCCTACACCAAGCCGTACGGGCTATCCGCGCAGGAGATTGTGAGGTAGCGATTGTGGCCGGCACGAACCTGATGCTTGGACCGGAGAATTTTATCATGGAGAGTCAGCTGCAGATGTTGTCCCCGGATGGGTGGTCCAAGATGTGGGATAGAGATGCAGACGGTTACGGGAGAGGAGAGGGAATTGCCGTATTAATCCTCAAGAGAATGACCACTGCTATTGCGCATAGTGATCCGGTTGAATGTACGATCAGAGGAATCGAGATTAACCACGACGGCAGCAAAACTGGCCTGACAAAGCCAAGTAGCAGAACCCAAGCGGATTTGATCAGACAAACATATCGCAAGGCAGGACTCGACATACATAGACCCCAAGATCAATGCCAATTCTTCGAGGCACATGGCACAGGAACCCAGGTAAGACGTGAAACCTTTCATGTGATTTAGCACAACACTAATCATGAGGCTATTCACAGGCCGGAGACCCCCAGGAAGCTGAGGCTATCTTCAAAGCTTTTGATCTGGAGCACAGCCGACCAGAAAGAAATATTTATGTGGGCTCGATCAAGACCGTTATCGGCCACAGCGAGAGCACGGCTGGGATCGCGAGCGTCATGAAAGCATCCCTCGCTATGCAGAAGGGAAGCATTCCGCCAAATCTCCACTTACACCATCTCAATCCCGCTATCCAGCCTTTCTATGGCCATCTTGAGGTGCCATTGCGCTTGGTCGACTGGCCACAACAAGAACCGCGAAGGGCAAGTGTCAACTCATTTGGTCTTGGTGGTGCAAATGCTCACGCCATCTTGGAAAGTTTCGACAATGGGAACAGGTCAGCTGTCCATAAACCCGCGGATAAGACCTTCACGCCGTTTGTCTTCTCCGCACAGTCCAAGGAATCACTGATCGCCACATTAAAAGCATTCGCCAACTACCTTTCTAAGCAGTCGGCCGTTGACCCTGTCGACCTCGCTTGGACACTCCGGAATCGTCGATCGAAATTCCACTGGAGAGCCGCATACACATCAGATCGAATCAACTCTCTTCGAGAAGAAATCCACGAAACTATTGCGAAATACCGTGACAATCCAGGGTTTACATTTGTACCCGCCAAGGGCCGTATGAAGATTCTGGGTGTCTTCACTGGACAAGGTGCTCAGTATGCCCAAATGGGCATGGAGCTTCTGGAGAAATCATCGTACTGTGCTGAAATTGTCAGGGATCTACAACAGGATATAGCGAATCTGCCAGCAGAAGATCGGCCATCATGGTCTATCCGCGAGGAAATGCTCAAAGACAAACTTACGACGCGAATGGATGATCCGGAAATATCTCAGACTTTGTGCACAGTGGTACAGATTGTGCTAGTTCGTCTCCTCAATCGACTGGGGATCAACTTTTCCGCTGTAGTTGGCCACTCTTCCGGCGAGTTGGGTGCTGCATTCGCAGCTGGCAAGCTTTCTGCTCGTGATACTGTGTTATTGGCATACTTTCGCGGACGATATGCCAAGCATGTGCGATCTACCTCAGCCATGCCAGGGGCAATGCTGGCGGTTGGAACCTCTTTGCAAGATGCTTCAGAACTCTGTAGTCTGGAAGAATTTCAAGGAAAGGTCGTCGTCGCTGCCTCCAATTCGCCGTCCAGTGTGACCCTATCTGGTGATGAGGAACAGATCGAGCAAATTCGAATAATTTTCGAGGACGAGGGGAAGTTTTGCCGAAGACTAAAGGTGAACGTGGCATATCACTCTCATCACATGCTTTCTTGTTCAAAGATGTATCAAGATGCCATTAGACGACACGGCATTGCGTGCAAAATCAGCATAGGGGGCCCCCAGTTGTTTTCTAGCGTATTCCCAGGATCAGAAAGCCAATACATGTCATCCGATTACTGGGTGCAGAACTTGTTGCGACCAGTTTTATTCGATCAGGCAGTTTCAAATGCGCTTTCTCAAACAGCATGCGACATGGTTTTGGAAGTTGGACCTCACCCGGCCTTGAAGAATCCAACTATGGAGACAATACGATCACACAATTTCCAATCCATAGTACATGTTGGAACACTTGCTCGAGAGAAGCTCGCGACTGATGCTTTTGCCGATACTCTCGCCTCTGTCTGGATTCATAACGAGGGCTGTCGACTAGACCTGGACTGGTATGAGCAGCAAATGGCAGGGGCCCTGAAATTCTCTATGATTCCTGATCTTCCTTCGTATCAATGGAATCATGAGCTTACTTTCCAGAATACAAGTCGCTATTTGCGTGCAATTTACGATCAACCACGCAGGTTTCATCCATTGCTCGGCCAGCTGTGTCCAACCAGTTCCGACCATCATCTTCAGTGGCGCAACATCATCCGATCTTCTCATCTTCCATGGTTGCGAGGTCACCAACTTCAGGGCCAAGTCGTATTCCCAGCAACAGGGTATTTGGTCACTGCCCTAGAGGCCGTAGCCTATTGTTTATGTGACAATGAACGAGCCCGTCTCATAGAGCTGCAAGACGTACAATTTCATCAGGCGATGATATTCTCAACATCAGAAGATCAGGAAGTCGAGACTATAATTCAGCTAACGGAGGTGATGCGGGATGAGGCTTCCACTATCAATGCTCGGTTCACGTACTCTGCCTCGATGGGACATCAGGATGAGCTTAAGCTCATGGGCAGTGGTCGGGTGACGCTTGAGGTCAGCGAGCCTGAGTATGAGATACTGCCGACTCCACAGGACTATCCTTCGAGTCTGGCAACGGTCGACGCAGACCAGTTTTATCAGTCTCTTGAGAATCTTGGTTACGAATATTCGGACAGCTTCCGCTCACTCAGCTGCCTCAAACGTCACCCGGGAACTGCAACAGGAATGGTACACTCCCCAGACAGCGAGACACTGGATGGATCTCCATTCATAGTCCATCCTGCCGTTTTGGACGCGGGTATCCAGCTGTTGCTGCTGGCTTACAGCTATCCACGGGATGGAAGACTGCGCTCAATCCAAGTACCAACCAGTGTTGATGTTATACGTATCAACCCTGCTTTGTGCGGTGCAGATTCAGGGGCCAACATAGCATTTTCTCTTGATGCACGGCTTATACAAGATACTGAACCTTCCTGTGGAGCCAGGATCAGGGGTGATGTTGAGATCTACCAAGGGGCCAGTAAACACGCAGCGATCCAGCTGGGAGGAGTGGCAGCTAAGCCGCTAGCTACCGCAAGTGCAGCCGATGATCGTCAGCTGGTTTTCTCGGAGACCTGGTGGCCGCAAGAGCCTGATGGACCCCGAGTAGACACTGATGAGCCAGACGAGCTGCTAATAAACGTGGTGCAATGTATTGAACGAGCATCGCTGTTTTACTTGCGCCGGCTGCATGAACAGATTAGTTGCCATCCATTGGAAGAGCCCAGCGGCCTTGCATCATCATACCTGAACTATGCGAGTCATACCAGCGGTTTGGTTGAGGCTGGAAGTCATCCTTGGGCTAGAGCTGAATACAAAAACGACACTCTCGAGATTATACAGGAGGCCACTGCACCGTAAGTCGAGATCTGACTTGCTGCGCACCCTCATTTCACTGATGCACGACAGATATGCCGACTATCCCGAGGTGCGGCTGACGCATGCCGTTGGGGAGAACATTGACGACGTTATGCGAGGCAAGATACAGAGCCTAGAGTTCATGGTCACAGATAACCTGCTCGACAACTATTACCAGTATGGGGAACCGATGCGAACGACGAACCAATGGGTCAGTCGGCTCGTGGAGCAGATCAGCCATCGGTATTCTGGTATGAATATTTTAGAAATTGGTATGTGTTACGCCCCAAGCACTGGGACGGACACTAATAAAGGAGGGCAGGTGCTGGTTTTGGAGGCGCCACAAGGCCTATTTTGGCACGCATTGACCAGAGGTTTGCGACATATACTTTCACAGACGTCTCGCCTGGGTACTTTAATCGTGCCGAAGCCATGTTCCATGATCACCCAGACAAAGTGATCATGAAAGTCCTTGACATTTCACGTGAGCCAGAAGCTCAGGGGTTTGCGCCTCACTCTTATGACCTCATCATCGCATCCCACGTCCTTCATGTGACGGCAAGGCTAGAAGAAACCCTGCGAAACGTACGCACTCTGTTGAAGCCTGGCGGCTATCTGGTCTTTTCCGAGTTGACCACAAACGATATTAGCCGGATTTCCTTTATCTTCGGCACCCTACCGGGCTGGTGGGCCGGGGGTGAAGAGGGACGGGTGCTTGGTCCTCACATATCAGCCGTTCAATGGGATGAGTTGCTGCGGAAAACGGGATTCTCAGGTGTGGACACGGTAGCAGGGGAAAGGCATAATAGTGTCTATCCATGTACTGTCATGGTATCTCAGGCGACTGATGAACAAGTGGAATCCCTGCGCCATCCGCTGTGGACTCCCAGTGGACATGTGTCCGGAGATTCCATCCCACAGTTGGTGATTCTTGGAGGGGCGACATTGCCAGTTGCGAGTCTCATCGGCGACATGTCTCGGATTTTGTCTCCGTCCTGTAAAAGCGTTCTTGCATTCCGAACCCTGGAGGACGTTCAACATGATGCCCTCCGCCCCGAGGCCGTCATTCTTTCTCTGGTTGAACTTGATAGCCCCCTCTTTCCAGACATCAATGCCGAGTGTCTTCAAAGTCTCAAGCAGATACTTGGGGCACCAAGAAGAATTCTTTGGGTGGCAGAAGGTCAAGGGGAGGCAGATATGTGCAGCGCGATGTCGCTGGCGTTTATTCGGTCTGCGTGCTGGGAAATGCCGGACGTGAGATTCCAGTTTCTTCGATGGGATCACATCCATCGCACCAACCCAAGTAACATCGCTGAGCATCTGCTACGATTCTGCCAGTTAACAGATGTTTCGTGGGAGAAGGAAACGGATGCAATGCTCGGGTCGTGGGAGAGAGAGGTGCGAATTGACGAGCGGTTACGGGCGTTTATTCCACGTCTAGACCCGGCCAAGGCGGCAAATGATCGGCATAATTCCAGGGTGCGGGAGATCAGACAGCAGGTCACGACCAGTCCACGACACCGCGTTGCTCTCCGCCTACAACATGGCAAACACGTCTTTGGCCGTTGCGCGGATCCAGAGCCCGACAATGACCATGTGGACCTTGTTGTGCAGCTCTCCACGATATGGCCGCTCAGGGTGTTTGATCGAGATGTGTTTCTGGTACTGGGATCGCCTACAACAAGCGAAAGTATCACGTACTTGGCTCTTACGCCGTCAGCTGCATCTCATCTGGCCATTTCTCGACATCAATTGATACCGTATGCGGTCCCAGAGGAGTACTCCAAGGCCAATATCCTTACTTGTATTGTCGCCTGCGTTCTCGCCAGACTGATACTGACTGGGATGGACTATGGAGATACACTGCTACTTCACGACTCACCCGAGGCATTGTCAAGGATTATCCAGGACCTCGCCACCGAGAGGCAAGTGAATGTGACTATCAGTGCATCGAAAGATAGCAATGAGATCCCCGAGTCTTGGGCCAGCATATTACCGTACTCGCTTCCACAGCGCGTTCAGACAATACTGCCTCGGCAAATTGACAAAGTTGTTGACATGACAGCAGGCAAGACCACGGCTCAATGGGAAATCTCCCAAGTGACCGGCAAGAGTTGCACAGTAGTATCACTAAAGACACTCTTTAGCAGCGATTTTCATCCAGGAGCAACAACCGAAAAGCGGCAGGGTTTAGATATCCTCAGGCTAGCCATCCAACAAGCAAGTGGCTTGGATATGCAAGAATTAATGCCTCTGATCCAGCCCTCTGTCCTCACCCCCCAGGAAATCAGCAACCAGACACAATCTCTCGCACCCTTCATCTTCCTGGACTGGACCAGCCACTTGGCAATTCCGATAAGCCTCACCCCCGCGGGTTCGGGACTGACGCTTCGGTCCGATAGGACCTATTGGCTGGCAGGACTATCAGGCAGTCTTTGTTTGTCACTTTGTGATTGGATGATTCATCACGGTGCCCGTCACATTGTCATTAGTAGTCGCCAACCCCAGATTGATTCACTGTGGTTGAACCGGACAAAACGATTAGGAGTGACAGTCTATCCATGTGTCAAGTGAGTAAAACTTTACTCATTAGCCTAGTCGCCTTCAAGCTAACAGCAGGCAGCGATATCACCGATTATGATGGACTCAGAGGTTTGCATCAAACGCTGTGTGAACAGCTCCCTCCCATTGCTGGTGTCACTCATGGGGCGATGGTCCTCCAGGACAGGCCGCTGCGTGATATGACCCACGATGATCTCCGTGTGGTTTTAGCACCCAAAGTTGCGGGAAGCTGGAATTTGGATCGTTTGTTCTGGGACAAACCTTTGGATCACTTCATCCTTCTTTCATCCATTGCCAGTGTCGTCGGACATGCAAGCCAGGCTAACTACGCAGCTGCAAACGGCTATTTAGACGCATTAGCTAGCTACCGCAGAGAAAGGGGCCTAGCTGCATCTTCGATCAATCTGGGGGTTGTCTCTGGCTCGGGGGTGGTGCTTGGTCGTCCTGGTGCTTCTTTGGAAACGGCCCTTCTTGGTCGTAATTTCATGGCCCTTTCCGAGGCCGATTTTCACGAAGCCTTTGCAGAGGCAATCTCTATTGGAAAGGCAAGCTCTTCTGCTGGGACTGCCATTGTCACTGGTCTTTCTCCGGTCTCCAATGTCGATAAGGGCGTCGGTCTTATACCGGTGTGGGCAAGGGAGCCAAAATTCAGTTCACTAGCAAAGAAAAAACCAGTGGATATTACAGGGAAGGTAAAAAAGAGAGATGGTAAGACGGTTGAACAGAGATTGCGCAAGGCAAAGACCGATACGGCAGTCCGAGCTATCATCATGGGTAAGCCCATCCATATGTAATGGATATAGTGGGGACTGACAGGCAAAAGATACACTATGCAACAGACTTAGACAGGTCCTACAGCTTTCACCCCAAACTGAGATGCTATATATGACTCGCACTGACGAGCTGGGTCTCGACTCGCTGATAGCAGTGGATCTGAGGTCGTGGCTGTCCAAAACGTTCAGGGTCGATATACCAGCTCTTCGAATCATGGCTGGAATGGAAATTGGGGAGCTTGTTCAATTGACGATGGATAAACTTGATCCTGAGTTCACTCGAATTGCGAGTCACATGGAAGATAATGTGGACTCTGATGACGAGGAATCAGCAGAAGAAGCGATCTCGGGATCATCAACATCCTGCAGTTCAGACAAGAGGACAAGTTTGTCATCCGAAGTATCTATGGAGCGTAACAGCACAGCAGAAGAGATATGCAGTGTGGCCCCGACCAAATTAACAGCTCAAGGTAGCAGTAATGGTGACAAGATACCTTCACCGGAGGGCACTAATATTCCAACAATTGCTCAACCACAATCATGGATACCGCCTAGTCCGGTCCTTGCCTCTGCTTCGTCCGATGACAATTATGGGGTGGTACGTTCGGGAGGACTTTCCTCATCCCAGTCAATGTTCTGGTTTATGGATTCCTTAATGCAACGGAAAACAACACTCAATCATACCTTGCTCTATCGCATTCGTGGTATCCTAGATGTTGCGAGCCTAGAACGAGCATTTACTCTTGTGAGCATGCGACATGATGCTCTGCGCACGCGTATCAGGTATGCGGGCATGGCGCAAGAGCTGATCCAGGAGGTACTCCAAGACCAAGTCGTCTTTCTGGAGCAAAGACATATTCAACAGACTTGTGAGCTTGATACAGTATACAAGGAACTCAGCGAGCATGTGTACGATGTTTCCTCTGGCCATGCTATGCGTGCGATCCTTCTCACTTTGGGGAACGGGAAACAGTTCCTACTGATTGGTTATCATCATCTTATCATCGACGGCACGAGCCATGCCATCGTGATGCGTGATCTTCAGGACGCATATCAGAAAAGGCCATTGGCAGAGAAACCAATCCAATACCTCGACTACGTGCATGATGAGCAAAAGAAACAGGTGTCTCATGCGTGGCAAAAGGACATCGCATATTGGAAAGAAGTTCTACATCCCTTGCCTGCGCCTCTTCCCATCCATCGCAGTCGTGTTGCTACTCGTCCATTGTTGAAGCAATACGAAGTACACCGAGTTGAATACACATTGTCTCGTGATTTGGATAGCAATATTCGCCACCTAGCCCAGAAATATTGCGCTACACCCTTCCATGTCTACTTGGCGGCCTTTCAGGTGCTTCTTTTCCGCTTTCTTGGAGTACACGACCTGTGCATCGGCGCAGGGGACGCAGATCGGTGGGATTCTGAGAAGCAAGATTCTGTCGGTCCGTACATCAATCTGGTACCTCTTCGCTTCCAGGTCGATCAGAATATGACATTCGCCGCTTTGACCGAAACGACAAGAAAGACAAGCTACACCTGCCTCCAACATGCACGTGTGCCATTTCAAGTCCTGCTTAATGAGTTGCAGATCTCACGGTCCGCGACACATACTCCTGTTTTCCAGGCTTTTATCGATTACCGACAAGCTCTCCAGTCGGATGGTTCACTCGGGGATTGCTTCTTGGACTTGGAGCGATGGGATATAGCTCAGCTTGGTTATGATATCATGATTGACATAAGCCCCCATCCGACTCGTGGAATGTCCATTGCGGTGCTTGTGCAGAAGTCACTGTATGGGAATATTGAGACTCGTGTCCTTGCGGAGGGATTCGAAGACATCCTTCGGGAATTCGTCTCTGATCCAGATCGTCAAATAGGGTGCCGATGGAAGTTCAAGGCGGAGGATATTGAGAACACCTTAGAGCTCGGTCGAGGTGAGTGTACTCCACCGTGATACCGCATTCCTTGATGTAGCTGCTGACCAATTGTTCAGGACCGTCGGCTATCTCAAGTTGGCCAACTACTGTCTCTCATCGCTTTGATATCGTTGCCAAAGAGTACAATAGTCGGACCGCGGTCATAGAGACTAGCGGTGCCAGTGTCACTTACAGTGAGCTGCTCTGCCAGGTGAACGACATCGCTTTATCCATGTTGGAACAGGGCTTGAAGCGAGGAATGCCTGTTGCTGTTTATCAGGAACCCTCCATTAACATGGTTGCTTCTATACTTGCCATTCTGAAAGCTGGAGGGACATACGTTCCACTAGAGATGTCTATTCCCTCAGGACGCTTGACCGCCATAGTGCAGTCTGTCAAGCCTGTACTCTTCCTTGTACACGATGCAACTGCAGCACGGGAGAAAGATCTGCACCTACCTGAGAATGCATCTATCATCAATGTATCTGACCTTAGACACCAGGGCCTTGGGTGTGGTAGTCGTGCCATTGCCAATGGCCCTGCGGTTATTCTTCACACCAGCGGCACAACCAAAGTCCCCAAAGGGGTCATTCTCACCCATACTAATCTCCGAAACCACATGGAGTTTTCCATGTCTTTTGCAAACCTCGGGCCTGGAGATGTAGTTCTACATCACAGTGCATCGTCATTTGATCTTTCCATTGCGCAGATCCTTGGGCCTCTCTGCTACGGAGCTACCGTGTATGTTGCACGACGGGACTTGCGATATGATCCTCAGCAAATGATCCGCGTGTTGAGCAATGAGTCGATCACCCACACTGTGGCTACGCCTACGGAGTACAAAAGCTGGCTGAGATGCTCTGGAGCTGAGAAACTGCAAACCAGCCTCTGGTCGACGGCATTTGTCTTGGGCGAGCCTGTAACGCAGGGTCTTTTGAGCAGCTTCCGATCGCTGGCGAAGGACAACCTGCAACTCTACAATCTGTACGGACCTTGCGAGACCACTATCTGGTCGACCGCGACTAAAGTGGAGTATCATGCGGCTGGTCTTTATCCAGAGGGCATCCCAGTCGGTCGTCCTTGTCCCAACGAGCGGATTTATATTCTAGATGATATGCTTAACCCTCAGCCTATCGGCCTGCCCGGTGAGGTAGTCATTGGTGGCTCTGGGGTGGCGCAGGGCTATGTTGGTCTGGAAGACGAGACAAATGCCAGTTTCCTTGAGGACACTCTTTGCACCGCACAGGCAAACAGGCAGATGATGTACCGAACTCGGGATCGGGGGCGACTGCTGCCAGATGGCCAGCTTCTTCTCGAGGGTCGCATCATGGATGATACCGTGGTGAAGCTCCATGGTGTGCGGATAGATGTGCAGGATGTTGAGCAGAACATCTTGCATGCAGGGAAGGGGATCTTGGTGGATGTTGCAGCCTCTTTGAGACAGGGCACTGAGCCTGATCAGGCTTATCTGGTAGCTCATGTGGTGTTCTCTAGAAGTCGGCCAATGCCCTCGGAGGAACAGCATCAGTTCCTACGACAGCTAAGGAGTCGTCTCGATCTACCGCCTGTGATGTGTCCGTTGATGGTTCCTATCGACCAGCTGCCCCGGACAGTATCTGCGAAGCTTGATCGGCTGGCCGTACAAACCCTTCCAGTGCAGTCTTCGGAGCACCCATTACACCATGTTGCGGATCTATCATCTCTACAAACACGAGTCAAACGGCTATGGCAGTCAGTCATACCGGCGGATCTGGTGGGCGCTGAGCAGATCGACCGACATACGGACTTTTTCCATGCCGGGGGAAACTCAATGTCACTCATTGACCTTCACCAGGCCATCATCAAAGAGTTCCAATCGTCCGTCTCGCTTCTACAGCTCTTCCAGTATAGCACTCTGGAAGGAATGTCATCTTTGGTCGCTTCTGATAAAGAACATAAATCACCAGCTCACACCCGTCTTGCGCCAGCTCGCGATGAGATCGACTGGGACGAAGAGACAGCTCCCACCCTCAAGACCGTCCCTCTAGAGATCATGGCTACGGGTCGACCACGTCCATTGCCACGTAACATCATCATCACCGGTGCAACAGGCTTCCTCGGACAGAGCTTGTTAGAAACTCTCGATCGACACCCGCAGGTCAACACCGTCGTCTGTCTTGCAGTCAGAGGATTCAATGAACGACGAAAGTCGCTCAAGACCTTCCGAAAGGTAGAATACATCGACGGAGATCTAACCCACCCATGGCTAGGATTGGACCAACCCACACTACATCGTGTCTTCAGAGACGCCGACGCCGTCATCCACAACGGCGC
>RHLO01000415.1:0-12138 GCA_003719415.1 Aspergillus olivimuriae | reverse complement strand
GGGGGAGTGTTGGGTGTTTTTGGGTTGGTGGGTAGATGGGTAGATGGGTTTCGAGAAATGGTTCTTTTGGTGGATTGGGGGTTGTTCCACATCAGGAGAGGTGGGTTTAGGGGGGGTACATACCTAGGTGTGGCATTTTGTAGGTATGGGGTGCTCTGTGGACAATCTATTGGGTAACTATCTGTGGTGCGTTACGGTGTCTTGGGTACCTACATGGCTTGGTTGATGGCGGTTTCTGGATGAGGTTTCACTTCTGGTGTACCTAAGGTCGTGTCCACATGGCTACCAGTATGATGTTAGGTATGAATAGGCTCTGTCTGAAGTTCTAGAAGTACTATATAGTTACAGCGTGGGCTGACCGGAAGTATTGGAGAGGTTGCCTAGGTGAACTGTGCAAGGGGTGTTGTTGGTAAGTACCCAGTAGTACACTGTTACTGCTTCTACAATTTATATGTATGTACATCCTCGAGACTGATGCAGTCCTCATTGACAGACGGATATTCCCATGTGGCAATGGTCACTTGTCTCATGTCGCTAGTCAACATTACTCGCTCTTTGACGCTGTGTTCATATTGTCGCAGTATCTACTCCCGGCCGCTAGGTATATGTATATATCTTGCCAAGTCAACCAACCATGTCATACATTCAGAAGAAACAACGCAATCTCTGTGATCAATTCAATCCCAATCTCGTTCAGTACGGGATCCCATCTCATTACCAAGGAATCCACGACCCCCCTAGTGAGGACCACAATCACTCCCCCAAACCAGGTGCTCGGAGATGCCGGTGGCGACTACGGAATACCAACGAGAATACCAAGGCTGACGGTCACCGGAACTGAAGAAATGGAATGAAGCGATCAACATGCCCTTCTTTCCCCGAGCTTGGTTTGAATCGTAGATCCGCTTCTAAGTGGGCGTAGGTTCAATCGTGTAGACTACGTAGGGGTTGCTTGGGCAAGGGGCTTAAACTTAATCTTAATGGTCTTCGATCTGGATAGTTGCTTCGAATCTGGGGTTGGTTGCAGGGGGGAGGCTTGTCTGGGGGTGCTTATCGGTTGAGTACGGAGTACGTGGGTTGGTGTTTTGTAGTGTGGAGGTGGCTTGTTATATATATACTTGTTCGGATTCGGTTGGATCGGGTGTGGATACCCTACCTACAGAAGGTACGTACAATGGGACAAGGATGGAAGATGGCTGCGGAATGGTGGAACAGACTGCACCATGCAGGAACTCGTTGACTCATGTGTTGAAAAGCAGATGACCCGGTTCACATGCAGATGCGGACTTGTCTGGCTTGCTCGCCTAGTACATTCCAGCAACTGAGACATGGTTCTCGAGAGTAAACAAACACAAAACCATCGAGAGAAGTGATATCCGGAAATACAGACCGAAACCAATGGAGAATTACGGAGATGGTCTACTACCTAACTTGTTGCGAACGTCCACACCGAATCCGATTTTCAATGACCTGGATCATCTTATCTGGTCGTGGGCTGTGGGTAGGGAATGGGCCAACGTGGCCAGCCCATCACCATATTGGGCACCACGTTGCAGTCTGTATGGAGAAGTAGGTACCTACGTAGACACTCCGTATCTACTCCGGTGTAGATACGGTAACGGCCGGGATTCAAGAGCCCACAGCATCCGTCAGGCAGAATGCCGACCCGATGACTTTTCTGGATGGAAAATTTCTCTGGTTGTCCGCCAAGAAGACCGACACGGGTTGTTGATCATTCAGATGGCCCGCGCACGACGATTGCGCCAATGATAGGGCCGGCTCGGGGACCTGTGATGGACTGGCGACAGGGGGGAGGGAGTATTTTCCTGGCTTAAGGTTGGAGGAGGAGGGCATCAGGTGCTGTCTTGGGGTCTGATCGTCCAACCGTCGAGATCATGGAGACGATCCGACAGCCTCACTGGAGCGGACCCAGTATCGGCCTTCTGGGTATGCACATAAACACTGGGAGTCCCTTTCCGGATGGATTGGAGGACCCACGAGAGGACGGGAGGAACAGGGGAAACTCCCTCCTGGTTTTCAGAGAAAATCCCGCTGAGGATAGACCCGGGCAGGCAATTGAATACGGCTAGATCCCGCCAGAGGACTAAGTTTCTGGGAAATTGAGAGGGTCTTCACTCCTTGATTCCGCCGGGTTGATGATCGGGGTCGGTCGAGCGATAGAGACAGAAAGAGATCCCCCAAGGAAAGACATTCTCCCTCTCTGTCTTGCTGGGACGATGGAGAGGGTGTTGATTGTCCGGGGGAGGAGAAACCGGATGCCTTGATGAGTGCCTTCCAGGGGTGCATCCCAGTTGGGCCGACTGAGAGCCGATTTAGTTCGTTGAGCTGACAGCAACGCACCCCACGATCATTGGCTGTCGCGCGACATCGGCCCATCCGCCTGTCGCTTAGTGCTGTTCGGGCTTGCAGCTGTCGCGCCTGGTGTCCGTCCACCCGCGCGACGAGAGTGAGGGTGACGGTCCTCTGTAAACTAGGTTCATTTCCCCTGTGTTTGCGATGACCCTTCGTCTGATCTCATCGTGTTCGGTGCCAGATAGAACTGGGGGAGAGAGCATACTCCGGAGTACCTTAGGTTCCGTAGATAGAGAGACAGAGCTGGTATTCGACCCATCATCGGGCGGCCCCGATGATTGGCCCTGACCGTACCGTACCACCCTCTCCCCCCCAGGAGGCAGGGTCTGGACCGGTATGGTGGTATTGGGATGACCAGCCGTCGGGATCCCCTTACTGTCTTGGGGGGGAACAATATGGATCTATTGAAGGCGATTATTGAGGTCTATCCCAGCCAATTCTCCGCGGGGATCTTCTCGGGCTTCGACAGAACCAGTCCTCTTCTCTGGGAGCGGATTCCTCTCGGGGAACCTCCTGAGCTGCCTCCTGGAGGGCCTCGGGAGGAACGCTTGAGGCCGCCGTACAGAATACCGCGGAGTGACTGGACCTCACCCATGGTCTTGACGGTCACACTGGTATTGTCGGATTCAATCATATGATCATACGGAGTACCTTCAGGTCAATCCCCATACTCTGTACTCTACGACGGAGAATAATATTTATAGTAATCAGAGATGATCTTCCAGATGAAGTCTGGATGCTCTGCGAACTGGGGAGGAACGATTTCTTGTTTTTGATAGCCCCAGTGTCGTCATTCTCAGACTAGCGTTCGATTGGAGCCGATCGACAGGACGGACGACGATGGTCGCCCCTGGAAGACAAACGATAAAGCGATGAATGCCAATTGCCTCTGGCCCTCACCCTGCACCCCCCTGTTCCCCGGGATATCCATGGGTGCGGTGGTTTGGTGGCAGTGTCCTCGTCCACCGTTTGGCCGCTGGACGAAGAGGACGGCGGTACCAAGTACCTGCCCGGTACCCGATACCTCGACCGCCCCGGTCGCATGCGGTCGGGCAATACGCGGGCCTTACCGTACGAGACAGGCGCCTCAGGCCGGGACCAGGCACCCAGTGGTTTTTTTCGGCGGTTAATCCACACGCTGCGTCTCTATCGCCTCCGTCTCCTCTCCCTCCTCACTGACTCTCTCCCTCTCCTCTCCTCTCCTCTCTCTCTCCGTCTCTTTCTTCCCTCTCTCGCGTCCTCTCCCTCCGCCTCACTGTGCCTCCTCCCCCCTCCCACACTCAGTCCATGCTACTGGTGTGTTCTCGCCTCGCCGTGGAGTAGTCTCCTCTCCCCATTGCTCTCTCTCCTCCCTCCCCTGTCTCGCTCCCTCGCTCTCCGCCTCCTTTCTCGGTCGCCTCAATCCGATTCCCTGCCCCGTGCGGGTCTCGATTCTGCACGCACTTGGAGCCAGTCCGCCTTGGGAATCCCCATCCCCCCTCTTCCCCTACTCTTTCTCTCTCATCATCCCGACCGTCCGCTCCGGTGCTGTCTCTGGCATCTCTCGACCGTCGACCGTTCGTCTGTCTGTCTGCCTGCAGCTGTCGACCCCCGGGAAATCCCCGGTCTCATCCTTCACCACGACCCATCCCTCCGGTCCTGTCGATTTCTTCGCTGTCCGACCGCCACGGTGCGACAAACGCTCCCTTCCCGTCGTCCGTTTGCTGTCAATCATTGAACTCGGTGCGCGCCTTGGTGGATGAATGCTCCGGTCCGGTGAACATTGGGCTTGCTGTATGAAACCTCTTGTACCCGAGGTGTTGATTCCGTGCCTCCGCTGACTTGCCGACCAGTTGGAGTTTAGTATTGCACGTGCTGGAACCGCTGATCGAGCCCCCTGACCTCATTCTCGCTGCATTCGTTTCGTATCGTCTTCCACACACCTCTCAACCATGGCGTCCTCCTCGTCCAATGTCGTCGGTGTGCATTACCGGGTCGGAAAGAAAATCGGCGAGGGGTCTTTCGGAGTAATCTTCGAGGGCACGAACCTCCTGAATAACCAGCAAGTGGCCATCAAATTCGTAAGTGTCTCCGCCGGCCGATAAATCATCGCCATGGATCCAATCTTCTGACTGTCCCAGGAACCGCGAAAGAGCGACGCTCCCCAGCTGCGCGATGAATATCGCACGTACAAGATTCTGGTCGGATGCCGTGAGTTTCCCGATCGCAACGAACCTGTCGGACAGGATACTAATATCGCCCAGCGGGCATCCCCAATGTCTACTACTTCGGTCAGGAAGGGCTGCATAACATCCTGGTCATCGATCTGCTCGGCCCTAGTCTCGAAGATCTGTTCGACCACTGCAATCGTCGGTTCTCCGTGAAGACCGTCGTCATGGTCGCCAAGCAGATGGTGCGTACTGCTGATTCCCGATCTCCCTAGCATGTACTCGGGCATGGTCTAATCCTTCACCAGCTTTCTCGCGTCCAAACCATCCACGAAAAAAACCTGATCTACCGCGATATCAAACCGGATAACTTCCTGATCGGCCGCCCCAACACGAAAGCGGCGAATGTCATCCACGTTGTCGACTTCGGTATGGCCAAGCAGTACCGCGACCCCAAGACCAAGCAACATATCCCCTACCGTGAGCGGAAGTCGCTGTCTGGTACAGCCCGCTATATGAGTATTAATACCCACTTGGGTCGAGAACAGTCGAGACGTGATGACCTGGAAGCTCTCGGCCACGTTTTCCTCTATTTCCTGCGAGGCGGCCTTCCATGGCAGGGCCTGAAAGCCGCGACCAACAAGCAAAAGTATGAGAAAATTGGCGAGAAGAAGCAAACGACGGCGATCAAGGACCTCTGCGAGGGATTCCCAGGTACGTTTCCGGTCCCTCCATCGGGAGCTCTGTCCCACACGATGCTAATCAGACCGGTCCAGAAGAATTTACCAAGTACTTAACCTATGTTCGCAACCTGGGTTTCGAAGACACCCCCGACTATGATTACCTCCGGGACCTTTTGACCCAGGCCCTCAAGAACGCTGGCGACGTGGAGGACGGCGAATACGACTGGATGAAGCTGAACAACGGCCGCGGCTGGGAGTACAAGTCGTACTCCTCCCAGCAGCACCTGCACAACAGCGCTCTTCCCAACACGTCGGCCCGGGAACTGCACGCCCAGCAGCTTCGCAATAGCCAGAGACCTGGCGTTACGGCGGATCGTTTAAACGCCGCGCAACCCCCGCCCCCGTCGCCGGCGAAAGCCGGTGCTGGGAAGACGCGCGAGCGGCAAAACGTTTCAAGCGGGATGCCGAAACGCCAGAGCGGGGGTATGGACACCACACCGACAGCGTCGACACAGGCACAGTTCCAGCACTCGAATGCGAACATCCCGGGCCGCATGGGAAGCCCGGCCAACGCCACAAAGACCAGCCAACAAGCGCCGGGCGCTCAGGGACCTACTGAGCCGCAGCCTACTTTCGTCCAGAAGGTGATGAAAGCGCTCTGCTGCGGTAGGTGACCTCCATCGATGCCCCGGTGTCAAGCCGCATGCTGATCAGGTGGACACTAGGCTGAATACGATCTCATGTAATTCTACCTAATATTCGGGTCATGTTGGCTTTCGACTTCCTTCCTTTGTTTTCCTTTTTCTTTGTCTTCACATCCATGTCCTTGGGAAGTTTGAAAGACAGCATGCGGTTATACTCTTGTTATAGGCTGGGACCTTCGGATCCCAACTATTTTCTCTTTTTCATTTCCTCTTTGAATCACGCTCGGAAGGGTCCTCGCAGGGGAGCCCAGGACCGCGTGCGAGACCCGGGCCTGAGATGGGCGGGGGTGTGGAATTCTTTCTTTCCTTACATTTGCTTCTCAGTGTCCGGTCGCCCCGTGGTCACGGTTCG
This sequence comes from Aspergillus olivimuriae, assembly GCA_003719415.1. Lineage (NCBI taxonomy): Eukaryota > Fungi > Ascomycota > Eurotiomycetes > Eurotiales > Aspergillaceae > Aspergillus > Aspergillus olivimuriae. The sequence continues at coordinate 5,879 of RHLO01000415.1, read as the reverse complement.
CTCACGCCAGCTGCTCCCGCCTGGGAGGTTGGCCTCCTGGACTGAGACCACGCCTATCAGCCAGCTCCTGCTGGAGTGACCCTCGCTTGATTCACCCTCATCTCGCCCGCAACCTGATGCACACTCTGTTCATGGTGCCCGGCTCGGAACGGGCGAACTTGAGAAAATTTCCCCTACTTTTCTTTTTTCCCTTGCCCTCTCTGCCTTGTTTCGTTTTGCATCGGCTTGAGCCATTTAATACTAGAATTTCGTCATGTATGACAGCTCCCATGATCATTGCCCTTTCCTTCTCGTCTTTGACCGCGACGATGGCACGTGTCGTCTTGTTTTTTCTCCTGGTCTTTGATGGTAATCGATGATGTGGCTGTGGCGTTTGGCATCGGATGGAGTCGTGCTCTGGGGGGGTGTTTTGTCGCCGTTTCGATGGCATCGGGTCTGTGGAAGTATCTTGGACAGGACGGTGCCTGTTCCTCCGGCCTTGAGGGGCGGTAGTTGATGTCCCGTCGAAGATTCGCAGGCGGGAGGAGGTCCAGTGGTGGGACGATGGAGGATGGAAGGAGGTGATGTTTCATCTATTCGTGTTTCGTTGAACAGCTATTGTGTTTATATGTGTTTCCGAGCGTGTTGATTGTCGGTTCAGATAGCATTTTGCAGCTTCATTTGCATGATTCCTGGCTTGCAGTCCGTAGAGTCAGTAATAAATGTGCGGTTTCCGATCGCTTTGCAAATAAGGCTGAGTGAACACATTGGTGGTACTGCCTCTACTGTGTACAATGGATACTGTATATCTTGAAGATAATTCTAATTTATCGGTCTGTTATCACTTGACGCGCTCTGTATTCGTCCAGATGACCCAACCCATGACATTTCCTGCAGGACCGTCGAGATGATCCGACATCTTGCAAAAGGTCTTTCACTGGAGAATACCTGTCTGGAGCACCGTCAGATCCTATGCTATCTGCAGGTCGCAGTCTCGTCCAAGGACCGTCTCAACCTGTGTCTTCCCGGTGTTCTCTCTTTCCATGTATAGAAGAAGAGTACCAGACCCAGCGGAATCAACCTCAGCGTCTCTAGCTACCTAGATACAGTACATGTGGGCATTTGTTTGGCCCGTCCGTCTTCCATTCACCGCGCGTTCTTCCGTGCGTATTTCCTATGGACAAGCTTCCTCCAGCCTACCTACCCCGGCAAACCTGGAAAGGGGATGTTCAACAACGTCCAGAGATGTTCCCGTCCGGGGTATGGAGCACTCAAACGATGGAGAAACAATTGATCGATGACCTGGATTCATTCCTTGAAGATTACGGGGACCAAGAACTATTTAATGACTCGTTGGTTTGGGAAGAAGGGGTTTGGGTGAGTTATATGATATATCAGGTTAGATCAGATTAACTATGAATCTAGCCGAACTCATTCCGCACACCTTTGATACTACAGGTTGAGGAGGAAAGCTTGACGTCCCTCTTGAGGGTGATAGATACATAGAATCAGTAAGAATATGCTTGAAATTAGCTGAAAGGAAGAAAGAGAGATGAATCAACTAGCACTGGCAGGTATACTGGATGGGTTAAATGATTAAAGGGGAGGGATGGAAAATAGGCAGGCAAAAAGGGCAGATAAGTGGTACAGTAATAAGAAATGAATGGGCATTGAAAATAAAAAGGCAAGAATGAATCGGCAGTGGAAACAGGGAATTACTTGTAATGGTCATTGTCTTGGTTCTGAGGTTATAATAGGTAAATAGCTGGAATTAGCGCTCAAGCACGAGGACGCAGTTGGAACTATAGAGGTGATGAGATATCCTTGTCCTCAGTCACTCGGTCGACCTCTGTTTCCAGATAGGTGGTAATAATGTGAGCTCTCTTATTGACTAGGTTCATGACAACTCCTTGAATTATTCTATAGCTAGGAGATCTCTGAGGGCGTCATGATACTTTCTTGTATGATAATATATGAGCGGATTGAGCTGGTGGTCCGATAACTCTTGAGCCTGAATCTGTAGTTGCCGGGGTTGGGTCGCCACTGACTGTATAATATGAGCCTTTTTTTTTTTTTTTTTTCAAAAGTAGGCATGTCGCAACTCTCATCGACCAGTATGTATGATCCTGTCAGTGCGACGGTGTCGAAAGCCAGGTATTCCGGCTTGTGGATGGCGTGTTCGATTTCTGTCTGATGGATGGGGAGAGGGAGGACCGATATGACTGGGTGCCGTTTTAGCTCCTCTGGCAAGTCCAGTTTCTATGCTGAGGCACCCATGCGGCGTTGGATGCGAAAGGGGCCTAATGGATGCATGTTGGATGGGGTACTGGATAGAAAAGTTGGTGATTCTTCACCATCACCGCCACCGTCACCGTCACCATCACGCCCATCGTGACGCTGTGGACATGATCCTCTAGTTCATGGATATTACCTGTTATATGGGATGTATGGTTGAGTACATCTTAGGATGTGAAACTGGTATAGGTAGAGATCGGGTGAGGTACCATCTATGATTGATGGTAGACTGTGAGGAGCAAGCTGTCGTGTCGATAGTTGCGTAGTTAGGATCTTGACGATCAATGTCTCAATGTCTGGGAAGAATGTGAGAAGTCGTCCCGTAGGTATCACGTTAGCTGTGTCGGGTGTTTGGGGCTGGTGTTGGAAACCGGGTTGAAGAATCGATCTAGATAGGTAGGTGATCTCTTTGTGCGAGATTTGGACAACCGTGGTTGGTTCTGAAGTCTTGTTTCGAACTCGTTGAACCGGGAAAGTTGATGGGTCAGATCTTCCTCGTCAGGGATAGATATCTGAGACGAGGGCGTCGTTGTGCAGACGGGACGCAGACGCAGACACAGATGCAGACACAGACATGATGGTCCGATTGGGTATAATGTGGAATGACCACTCAGCCTAACGATTCCTCTGCTGGATCAGTTCCCGATGATCGTCTCTTGACGGGATGATCTGATAGGGTAGTATGGTAGTATGGGAGCGCCCTGGTTTCAGCATGATGGAACCTGTTTGAATGTCAGGGGAGTCGTGACGTTGTGGCTGGTTGTCCTCGTTCTGTGAAAAGTCATTCCATCCGTACATGTCCGGAGAAAGTAACGGCGGGAATCATTCCAGGTGCACTGAAACTGAAACTGTCGGATGGGGTTGATGAGATGGAACAGTGCACCACTTGCTGTACACTGCCATACACTGCCGTCCAGGGCAGATAAAAGATGGGTCTTGTAGAGGGACTATTCTGACCAGGGACGAGTCCTAGCTAGATGATCTCTCAGCGAGTGGATCTGATGGATTTGTTGAAGTCGGTATACTCGGTGGGAGTATGAAGAATTGGAAAGGCAGGAGGGCACAAGGAGATGAGAGGGAAAGAACGAGAGGAGGAGAGAGAGAGGTGAAGAGCTACTCTATAGGTGAATGCATGAGATGATCCTGGTGAAGGTGGTTCACTTATCGGATTTATCCTTTGTGCACTAATAGTTCAGGTTATTCACTCTCACCTGGCAGATCCAATTGAAAAGACAACAGATATCAATGTACCTACATGTATGACAGATTCTGACTACTCCCTATGTACATACCCGATAGACCGTCTGGCGTTTTAGGTACAAGAGACCTAGACCCAGCCGACTCCAAATCCACCGCTGGATCATGCTGGCACCCTGCATACTAGTTTCTCATTTTTCATTTCATTTTTCATTTCATTATTCATTTCATTTTAATCTCTCCTAAAAAAAGGAGACCAACGATCCGAGCGCCGCACGGTCGCATCGGTGTTATATCGGGGACTCGTTCCTTCTTGGCGGGCGTTGGCGCGGGCGTCTGCGTAGGAGGATTCTGATTTGCCTCCACTGATTCAGGCGCAACCATCACCATATACCCAAGATGGACTAGAGTCGGCATACAATGCTGGTTGGCAGGACCGATTCGAACCATCTCGTATTCATCACCGGTCCGCCACCATCAGGAACCGTCGACCCGACACGACGCTGGGACCAGTTCTCTGGCGTGGGCGAGGGCTGCCGATCGACCAACCCGGTCTTCTGCTGTGCCAGGTTCGACCCAAATTCGTAAATTGGCCGGTTGCATGTTGTACGTAAGAAGAGGAGAAAGAGGAGAGGTGGGCGGGTGGTGCCGCCAATTTGTCCGGATCGATCTTGGTCTGTGGCGGTGTTCTGGAGGACTCCTTGAGGTCCTTGGGAGGGCTGGAGGTACGGTAGGTACTCCGGAGTAGGGACGATGGCATGGATGGATGTGGATGAGAGTCAATTCTTGTACAGTTGGGGAGAAGATGATACGCTCGTTCGTCCCCCTGCATCACTGGGTACTGCAGTCAGTCGCCCTCGCTCCCAGAGACCTGGGAGTCTGTCCCCAGGCCATCGTACCGTCAACCCGACATCGACGTGGACGTGACTTGACCTATTTCCCAGAAATTGAAACGCGGATCGTACAGAGACGAGGCGAACCACCAGTCCGTCGCCTTCACAGGGCTATAAGCTGAGTATCGGGATCGTTCGCATGGCCTCCCACGTGGTGGATAGTCATCCGCAGCGAGGTGAATGGGGTGATTGTCATACCGATCCAGGCCGCTGAAGCCGATCGACATGGACAAATCCACGCCCCATCAGTCTGTGAGAGTCATCCGTTGTGGAGCTCCATGGGTCGCTCAGGGCATCTGATTCCGTCCGATCACTGCTTCTGTGATGTTCCTATCGTCCACGATGGTCCCCTCATTTTCGAACTCGAATTGGCGAGTCCATCGGGACGGCGGAGATCAGATTGGATGATCCGCCCCGTGCCGAGTGGCTGAAGAGATCTCTACTGGAATATGGTCGAGGAAGTCTCTCTTGTGCAACTCGCAGTGGTCATCGAGGACCTATCTGCGCGAACATCCGCTGGACGAGGACTGATGGTCCCGGTGAAGGCGTATCACCCCGTGCTGGATGAGGGATATTCTTGATCTGTGGTATGCACCGGCCAAGAATGGTTGCTACATCGTACAATGGACCACCTGCACTCGGAGTGACAGATTCGGTCTGGGACAGTCAATCAGACTATGAGTACGCACCGGCCAGCTGCACTGAAAGATTCACCCGGTCGCGTGGCTCCGCACGGGGCTCTTCGCTGGAGCACTAGTTGGACACTACGGCTGCGCCGACGACGGAGTTGATCTGGCGCTCCGTCTGCGTCGCGCCGGACGGGGTTGCGTGGAATCGGAAGACCCGGCGCCCATCACCCGGTTCTGATGTTTGGGCATTCCCTGTTCCGGTGCATCTACCCAGTTCTTCGGACGGGCCATGACATCGGCGGGCTCCGCCGCGGAACCCTCGCGGCCAGGATGACATGGACGGTGTCTGTGGTCTCCCCGGCCGATGCGTCGATCGGGACAAATGGCAGAGGGCCATCCGACCGGATGCTGTTCCCACGTTGGTGGAGAGGAGTGGAGCGACCGGGACGGGTGGAGGGTTGGATTCCTGATTCTTGATTTCTCCTGGCCCGCCGAGACAGCGTCCCCGCGAGATTCTAGACTTGCGCTGGAGACGACGCCAAGAGGCACCGGATCCACGGGGGGAGGATCGGAGAGGAGGGAGGGAATGGGAGGGCAGAGTTGGGAGAAGAGAGCTAGGAGAGGAGAGTTGGGGGGAAATGGGTCCGACGGTGCATGGGGCCGACAGGAGAGAAAGAGAAAAAGAGAGAAAGATAGCGAGATAGCGAGATAGCGAGAGAAAGTCAGCGAAAGGCAACCGATCCATCGCGGTGAGGATGTTGGCCGAAGACGGCGCCATTGTGGATCCCACGCTAGTCGACGGGCATCCAGACTATCAAACCCAATATCGCCGCTGATGCGGTCGCACGGTCTGAGAGGTCGTCGTCGGCGAGAACGTGGGCATTGA
>RHLO01000414.1:0-36398 GCA_003719415.1 Aspergillus olivimuriae | reverse complement strand
CCATCCTTCCTACATCTCCCTCATCCCATCACCACCACCATCGACTTCTCATCTCCAACGTCATTTTTCCATCTCCAAGTCGATCAAATCCATCAACCTTAATCCACTACAATGGCTCGCACTAAGCAGACTGCCCGTAAGTCATCACCTTACTGTCCTTTCTCTTGGGGTCGCGACCTCGCGTCACGGTTGCCTCACCCTAGGGACCTTTCGTGTCTGGTCTCAACGCGTACTAACCCACTCGCTTACAGGTAAGTCCACTGGTGGCAAGGCTCCCCGTAAGCAGCTCGCCTCCAAGGCTGCCCGCAAGGCCGCCCCCTCCACCGGCGGTGTCAAGAAGCCTCACCGTTACAAGCCCGGTATGTATCTTCCTCACACCTCAAATAACCTTTTCACAAGTCCATCGCCACTAACAATCACTCTCAGGTACCGTCGCTCTCCGCGAGATCCGTCGCTACCAGAAGTCCACTGAGCTTCTGATCCGGAAGCTTCCCTTCCAGCGTCTGGTCCGTGAAATCGCTCAGGACTTCAAGTCGGACCTCCGCTTCCAGTCCTCTGCCATCGGTGCTCTCCAGGAGTCCGTTGAGGCCTACCTCGTCTCTCTCTTCGAGGACACCAACCTGTGCGCCATCCACGCCAAGCGTGTCACCATCCAGTCCAAGGACATCCAGCTTGCGCGCCGCCTCCGTGGTGAGCGCTCTTAAGCGTTTTCTCTAATGAGTTTGTTCTTTTTCTGGTCGGGCGATTATGGGGTTTTCTGTTTTTAATGACTGGCGATACATGATGGGTTTCAATATCACTGGGTTCTCGGCTATGGGTTTCAGTTGTTCTTTTATTGCTGCACTAAATAGTAGGCTGCACGGTCGCGGCTGAAAGTGGTCATCACTGATGCATCCGAATGTACATTACGCAGCTTTTCTTCAGTGGTTTCCTTAGGAAGCGCCACCGGATGGCATAGACGCGAAATGCAGTCTTTCAAAGAAGAAATTGATCGATCCCTCTTCATAACCTTCCTTGCTTCTGTTCTATAGTCTTGTAGTCACCTCTACCCTATGAGACCCTCTCACGGTCGCGAGTTGTCAGTGTGCTTCGTCAGCCAGAGAGGGTGTCTGTCTACCTAGGTACACGTCGATGCCTCTAGCTATGCCTGGCCAGTTATTGACTATACTATCACTGTAAAATTGATTGAAATTTTATCCTCACTCCGGGTTGATTCGACCACTCTCCTGCTGTTGACCCAGTTCACTGCAACCGTCCATGATGCAGCGAAGATGTAACCATAACTGATCTATGACACATGGCGAATCCTCCGCGCCGATTCTGCAGTCAGAACCATGCCCTGACCGGAGCGACATCTACATGTGTCTTGATCCGATGGCCATCCTGTGGCGATGCGAAATAAGTTTTGTCGTTCCTGAGGCTGATTCCAGGTTCGGTGCGCTGACGCCGGCTCACCCAGACGCAATGCCCCGCGCGAGGTGGCGACATGCGTAATCGACCGAGAATCTACCGACAGTACGTTCCTACGACCGACCGCGCAAAGCCATGGATGATGCGAGTCGATAGACGGCTGTTTAATGATGTATCTACCGGGATAGATGAATCAGGTGGTCAACATCCAGAATGCGACCGCGAAGATTTTACTCCTGCCGGGATGGGAGTCTTCCCCGTTCTCACCCGTGGAAGCACGTCTGCGACCAGCATTCCTGTCGCTGCCTTTCTGTACAAACTGAATGTCCTGGGGCATATCAGAATCATGTAGATGAGCGTAGCTGTCGCTTGATATCAACTTGTTTGAAGAGACCCTTCGCATTTACCTCGGTAATCTTAATCCGTAGAAGATTGCGATTTTGCGGTGTATGACTCAACAACATCGACTGATCTTTCAACAGATTCGATATTTGGCAGGATCTCTTTATCTTGATTGAATAAATCAAGCCTATGGGAATGCATTTCTGCGTTGCTGGTGTATCTCATGCGTATCTCATGGCGTGTATCTTCACTTTTCTCACCTTCATATAAGCTTGTGGGCGAATATATAAAGCAAGCGGCGCCATTGTTTCAGTGACTACGTTTTGTCGCCCCCCACCATCAAAATAAAAAGACAGCCTTTCACCAGTTGAAAGGTGGAATCGATGTACGCAAATCGTTTTGTCAATACCTCCTCTTCCCTTCTGATATCTTATGCTTCTGGGGTATACTGCTGTCGAGACTATGGATAGGGGCGTACCAGGTGCGCGCCCGATAGGGTGATCGTGACGACAATATTGACGTAATTGAAGAATACATCATTCGATGATAGAATAATGGCATCCAAATGACCTATACAGAGATTTCGACATCATAATCCAACGCTCTATATCCCTGGCTCGATATTATCGGTGACAAGGCGAGAAAGACAAAGATTGAAGAGATCGTACGAGATCATGGGCTTCTTGGAAAGTCCAATTTGCGAAAGCTTATCAAGAGCATTGAATATTCAAGTCTGAGAGACGCTGGACGAGGTGCAGGAGTGAAATAGCCACGCCTTTTGGTCTGAGAAGCTTTGTTCGAGGAGTAAACGATACCCATCGTTTCTTCTCTACTTTTCTGCTGCCTACTATAGGGTCCGTGAAATTTAACTACTCCTGTGAACTTGTTCGTGGGATATACTGGAATTTGAAAAAGGAGCACATTCATCAAGGATATACCTGATGGACGATTGGAGCTATGGATGTTTGCCTGTAATCATGGGATCAATCCGAGCAACTTCACCTGCTAAACGTCCGTCAAGAGCCTGTGCACCTAACCAGTCCAGAACCAAACCTTCGGGTTCAACGGACTGCCTCTAAAAGGGGATAGCTCTCTTGTGTCTTTAGTCTGGCTCCCCTACTGTTGCCTGGCTTCTGTCCGCGTTTAAGATCAATGGGCTGACACCAATAGCACAGCACCTAATATTCACACGTGATAGAGGTATAAGCCCTCGCCTGCATACCTCGTTTATTCCCACATGGTTATAAGGACGAATTTCGGTAGGCTGTACCTTTTATATCGATATTCAGAGTCATATCTGACTTAGAGTTTTAGAACATCCCCTACTATATAGTAGTACTGTACTCTATAGTGATCCTGCATCGGTCCAAAGTCCTGCTTGCATAAAGGGCTTGCGTCACAAGCACTACCAATGCATATAGCGATCCACATTACCCACTCGCACTGCGGAGGTCGTGACAAGCCCGGGGTGAAAGATAGTCATGCAGTGCATTATTTTGGATTCAGCGACGCATAACCCCGGTATCCAGGTAGATTCCATCGGGTTGGATCTTACGTCTACGGATACCTGGTGCCGGGGAGACTGGCTGGAAGGCCAGGCCACCCTAGCGTCACATCATCGGTGTGCGCGATGCACCTCTTGAGGAAGCTCCGCGTTTGAGATTGGATGCACGGAGATGTCTTTGTGCTCCGTATGCGCGTCAATGTGGAGAGAGTCGTGGGGAGATCTTGTGATTAGTACTCACTCTCAAAGACGGGATGTTGTGGCAAATGTTTCCCTCAGTAAAACAAGCCTGGACATCTCATTCTGAGCCCCATCAGCCAAGAGATGAGTTGCCATCGTGGCTCCGACCTGTCTGTTCCCGAGGGCGGATGATCGTCTATTGGAAGGGTGGGTAATGCCGTCTCGATCTATTGCAAGGGAGACGATGTGGGCTTTGTTTGGTCCGGAGTTAAGGCGTGGTCCATGATGCCAGAGCACTGGCAAGGGAAACGACGATTATGACGGTCATGTGTTATGTAGTATACAGTGGCAGATGGCATAAATCAGCCCCACTGATCAAAGTTAGCTCGGGGCTATTCGTCAGCAGGACTTTATACTATTGTAGTATCGCTGCCTGGTGGTTCGTTCGTAGTAGTACCTGCTTCAGACCATGGACGTGGAGCGTGTCATCTGAACATTGAATAGTTGTGCTAGTGGGGAATAATACAACCACAAAACTATTATTAATCATGCCAGACACCGTTATGCACCTCGGGGAAAGACCGTTTGATTGGCATGACTCAAACTATCTGAGACGTGTGTACGTACTAAGCCGAGCGGGTGGAAGTCTATCTTTGCAAAATCTACTGCGTGTGGGTCGAGACCGGAAAGCCCGAAAGACGTTTTTCAGGTCGAGCGTGGGAATTCGACCCAACCAGCTCTACCACTCCTCCCGCATAATTCTGAATACTCAGGGGTAAGGGGTAGACAGGGGAGTCGTCCCCGTAATGATCAGAGCAAGGAGGCTTTGGAGCGTCTTTACGGATGGATGTGTGTGGTGATCGATCCGGAGTATTCAGGGGAGACGGATGTTGGGCAACTATCGATTAGGGCGAGATCCACCGGCTTGGGAACGCCAAGTGATTTGACTTGCGTCGTATCTGATTACTGATCACCAAGATAGCATCAACCGGTGTCGCCGGAGGATGAGACACGCGGTGGAAAATTCCAGGAGAGCCAGGAACCATCGACGACCCTGGAACGGAGCAGCCGCGGAACCTTGGCTGGTTGGTGAGACTGCCATGGGTGTCATCGGGGCCGTCCTGCATGATGCCGGAGATAAGCCACACGCGGTGATGGCCGCCGTGCCGACTCACCCGAGCATGGCCACCCGCTAGACCCAAAGCAGCCAGGCGGCCGTGATTTATGCCGATGGGTCAGCATCCGGAGCTGATTCATCATCCGTTTTCTGCGATGCCTCAGGTACCTCTCCGCTGATAGGGCCGAAACAGAAAACTCTGTGTCTGCATTCGGGACGATCATTCGAGATGCGCATACGTCATTCTCCCGGGCGCAGATGGGCAGCGGAGCGACGGCTTCACACCCTGAGGTCGCGATCGAACCAGGAACGCCCCCTTTTGCGCTTCATCTCATCTACGGAGGACGGAGGATCTGTGCCTGAGGGATGGATCATACCTATTATCATAGGGAGGCCCCACGGATCCACTGTCGCTGAATCCCCGATCATCAACTCGAATGCTCCGTACAATAGACTATCCTCAGCCACGAGGTTGAGACGGGGCGTGGCCATGGCTCGGAAGTTTCAATTTCCTGGCGTCCCGATCCACTTCGGCTCAGCCCGACCAGTCTCGACACCGGAGTAATGGGCCTCTCCGGTGCATAAGCCCGGAATAATGCCCAGATCTCGGGAACGGGCCTGCTTGGGCTCGTCCAGTGGGTTCGGGACCCTCGTTTCCCTGGCCTTTAGTGCTGAGAATGGCAGCGAGCCGAGGCTTTCCTGGCTTAAGGAGATATGAACTCAGCATGATGAAAAAAAATTTCTTTCGACTCGGGGTAATAAGAGTGCATATATAGGCGGGCGAACCCTAGGGGCCAGCATCGGTCGATCCCCATCAGATCGTTTTCTACTCCATAATAATTCTCTAATAATTATTCTTCACGACGCTCCCTTCTTGGGTTCGGGATTCCAACTGCTGGCCCTCCCGACATCTAATTTTGCCCCAGTGGTGACATACATTCCAAACCTGCTGCGACTCTGCTTTCGGTCATCGATCCATCTCGACGAATACCTTCCCTCGACCGAATCCGACTGGGACTCCGACGCAGACCCCATCACATTCGCAAAATAAACAGTCCTTCGACTCGTTCTATCAACACCGACCCAAATCGCTTTCCCTCGCTTGTATACTTCCCGATCCGCCGCAGTCCCGCTCCAATCTCCCCCCAACCGAATCGCATACTGATCCGTCGAACCTCCCCGTCATGGCAAACGACCAGGGGGACAATGGTCCTTCAAAGATCGAAGCGCCGGCCAGCCGAAAAATCCCATACTGGCGTCTGGTTGCTGATCAGGGGGTCCTGACCCAAGAGATCATCGACTTCCCTTATCCTGGCTCGGGAACAGAGGAGGATCCCTATGTGGTCACTTGGATCCCCGAGGATCCGCGCAACCCCATGCTCTTCGGCTCCGTCAAGAAATGGTTCATCACCATGCTAGTGGCTGTTGCGACTCTGGCAGTCGCGCTGGTTTCCTCGGCTTATACCGGTGGTGTGGCGGAAATCCGACAAGAATTCAATATTGGCAGTGAGGTGGCAACCTTGGGTGTCTCTCTTTTCGTCCTGGGTTTTGCAATCGGTATGTCTTGTCGCAGGCCTCCAAGTGTGATATCAAACCGTTACTAACCATGGGAAACAGGTCCTCTGCTCTGGGCACCTCTCAGTGAGATGTTTGGTCGCCAGTACATCTTCTTCGGCACCTACCTCGCGCTGACGGCTTTCAACTGTGGCAGCGCTGGTTCTCAGAACATCTGGACTCTGATCATTCTCCGCTTCTTCGCTGGTTCCTTCGGCGCATCGCCCTTGACCAATGCTGGTGGTGTAATTGCTGATATGTGTAAGTATTCGTCCATTGTCCCCTGCGAGTACAGTTTCTAACAGACGGCAGTCCCGGCCAAGCAGAGAGGTGTCGCCATGAGTCTGTTCGCCGCTGCCCCCTTCTTGGGTCCCGTGCTGGGTCCCATCTGTGGTGGCTTCCTGGGCATGAACGCTGGATGGAGATGGGTCATGGGATTCTTGGGAATCTTCTCGGGCGTGGTCTGGATCCTCGCAACCCTGCTTGTCCCCGAGACGTATGCGCCGGTTCTCCTTCGCTGCCGTGCCAACAAGTTGTCTCAGATTAGTGGAAAGGTCTACAAGAGCAAGCTCGAGATCGACCAGGGCAAGACCTCTCTCAAGGAGGCTTTCGGTGTGGCGTTGTCGCGTCCGTGGATCCTGCTCTTCCGGGAGCCCATTGTCTTCCTGCTTTCGCTCTACATGGTAATTGATGCTCCTTGACTGGTTTCGATAACGAACAGAATGCTAACTGCATCCAGGCTATCGTCTACGGTACTCTCTACATGTTGTTCGCTGCCTACCCCATTGTGTTCCAGGGTACTCGTGGTTGGAACCAGGGTATTGGTGCCCTGCCTTTCCTGGGTATCATGGTTGGCATGCTCGGGGCTGTCGCCTACAGTATCTGGGACAACAAGCGCTATGTCAGAACCGAAGAGAACCATGGCGGTTTTGCTCCTCCTGAGGCTCGCCTGCCACCGTGCTTGGTTGCGTCGGTCACCATTCCCGTCGGTCTGTTCTGGTTCGCCTGGACCAACTACCCTTCGGTCCACTGGATGGCTTGTATCGCTGCCGGTGTCCCCTTCGGTTTCGGAATGGTCTTGGTGTTCCTGAGCATCATGAGCTATCTGATCGACACCTACACCATCTTTGCGGCGTCCGTCCTGGCTGCCAACTCCGTCCTCCGTTCGATCTTCGGTGCTGTCTTCCCGCTCTTCACCACCTACATGTACAACGATCTTGGCATCCACTGGGCGTCGTCGATCCCGGCCTTCCTCGCGCTGGCCTGTGTGCCGTTCCCCTTCCTCTTCTACAAGTATGGCCCTGCGGTGCGTCAGCGTTGCAAGTACGCCGCCCAGTCGGATGCATTCATGCGCAAGATGATGCAGCAGTTCCAGAAGCAGGCCCCCGAACCCGAGGAAGAAGAGACCAAGGAAACTGAGGTCTATGACCGCACTGAAGCGCCTGCGCCCGCGGCCGATGTGTCTGACGAGAGCGAGGATGATTCCCGAGTCGAGGAGCTCCCGAGGGTGAACAGGAGTCACAGTCGCGCCTCCACTGTCCGCTCGACCCGCACTGTTGCCTCGCACCACCCCTCTCTCTACGAAGGCAACCCGTACGATATCGACCGGGTCAACACCCGCGAGTCTTTCCGCTAAATGGATCTGGACGAAGATTATTATCTTTGCCACGGCGCCTCTTGTCTGGTGCAGCCCGACATGGGCCGAGCGATATACCCCGATCTTCGCGGTTAATATTTAGTATCTATTAACTATCACATTCCGATCTCATCGTCGATCTTTGTTTCCATGCACCGGCACGAAATGAGAATGACGGAACCTAAAAAAGTTCTGCGTTTCTTGTTCTTTATCAAGCCCACTTGATGAGCTATCGGCTTGACGAGTCATTGCATTTTGATATACCCAGCGAGTTGTTTTCTTGGCACTGTCCTGTTTGTCTTTATGATATTCTTGCATGATGGAGTTGATTGGAATGAACAAGAGCATTATAGATACAAATACACATAGAGTGAAATCCATACATAGTACCTTAATGATTTGCACATCTTGATCTGTATTTCCGAACTGGCCAGGAAAGTCCTGCCAGTTTTATCCGATCGGAAGAGAGCGCCGACCTCGGCAAATGGGCAACAGCGGCGGTCCCGCCACTTGCGTTCTGCGGAGTGACTCTTTCAACCGCAAGGAATGTAATTCATTCCGATCGCTCCTTATTTTTTTTTTTTTTGCTCCATCTGATTTTCGTCCTGCTAATTTCCTCTCATTTTTCACCTTTATCTTTTTTGCATATGAATAGATTAGATTAGACGCCCGCAACGAATTGTCGGCGTCACTGTTGTTGTTATTGTCCGCCTGACTCTCCTCATACAGCGCAGCGATTTTTGCCCCAATTGGTCTCGTGGACTCCGAAGTTCAACGATCCGCACACCTCTAGTCCAGGATGCGACACACAGTATATAACCAGTTCTCTCGACGAGCAACAACCCGTCCTTGGTCTTCTCTGCGCCCGCAGGTACGATCACGCAGACACCAGACCTCCGGTCCATCGTCGAGGCCCGACCCGGTCCCTGAGACGAAGAGCACGCCATCGCAGCCTCCTCTCTCCAGTCCTCAGCCGTCGCCGTCCGCTAACAAACCACCAACTGCTCCTCACACCTCTGCTCCCCCCGCGCCGAACACGTCCGCCGTTCGATCCAGATCTCTGCGCCAAATCATCTTGGACGGCCCGATTGGGCGCGTGGGACGAGCGTATGCGCGCATCCAGGAGAGGAGGCCCTATGCGACACAGCTATGGAGCACGGTGGTGGTTTATCTATGTGGTGATCTGAGTGCGCAGCTCATGTTTCCCCCGGACAAGAAAGAGTCGCAGCGTGAAGAGTCCGACTCGGCACAGGATCAGGATGCTGCGACGAGTGTAGGAACGTATGACCCATACCGAACTCTGCGGCATTTGGTTGTCGGAGCAGGATCGAGTATCCCGTCGTATAACTGGTAAGTAGTACCGCGTGTTCGGTGCCCGGTCGTCATAGGGGTACTGGTACTGGTACTGATGTATCTTGATAGGTTCATGTTCCTTCATAATCACTTCAACTTTACGTCGAAATTCCTCTCCATCCTGACTAAAGTCGTCGTCCAGCAATCGGTGTTTACGCCTGTCTTCAACACCTACTTCTTCAGTGTCCACTCGCTTTTGTCCGGTGCGTCTTTCGAGGAGACGTGGGAACGACTGAAGAAGGCTCTCCCTGTCAGTATCACCAACAGCGCCAAATTGTGGCCGGCGGTCACGGCGTTCAGCTTCATGTATATCCCCGCCCAATTCCGGAATATCTTCTCTGGTGTGATTGCGGTCGGCTGGCAGACGTACCTCAGCTGGTTGAACCAGAAGGCGGCGCGTGAAGTCGCGGCAGCAGAACAGGCGCAGGCAGCGACAGGGACCTCGGCGATGGTCCTCAGCTCGGCAGTCACGGCCAAGGCGTAACTGTGACCTCTCCTTTTTATATGTGACTACCTCTCGTCCTGGTACGGGTTTCCCATTGTACATATCTGGGTCTTGGAGGCGGTCCTTTGATGATAGACTTGGCAGTTTTATAGAGCGCGATCGCATTCCAGCTAGACATCCTATAGATTTGAATATATACCAGTCCAAACAGTCACCTCAGCGAATCCTTCATAGACATGAAAGAGGGTGAATCACGCTTGTTCTCCAAGTTGTAGGTAGCCCGAGCATACGCGCTTTGCGGGGAGACCCGCAGCCACGCGAACACCCGATGACCTCAACGCAGCCGCGCCCATCCATTCTTCTCGTCTCCCTCCCACACCACGCGGCGTGCTATGATCTCCCCTCCACCATTGCAGGCATGTCCTGCCAACTCACTTCTCAGAATTTAATGTCCGACAACAGCAGTGATTACGGATCCGACTTCACCCCCGACGAAGAGGAGCTGATCAACGAACTCCTCGCCAAAGCCGTCGCAGAACACGCGACCACCACGGGGACACCCACACCCCAAGGGCCCTCGACTCCGGAACCTGTACACTGGACAACGGCCGCTGCATCTATACAGGATATAGAAGATTACTATGAAGAGGAGCCGCCAAGTAGTCGCACGCCTCGGGTGCTGGGCCGCCAGATTCCCCCATGGCAGATGTCGAGGCTTCGCCACGGTGCCGTCGCAGGGCAGGAGCCCGGCGGCGATGGTGTCGCGTCTGGTAAGTTTTGCTTTGGTGGTTCCCCTGGATTTAGCGACTCCACGGGGACTTTTGTCATTCGATTTCTTGCGCCCTGCGGAGGAGGGCGACTACCAACGGGCTGACTCTGACATCGAAGCGTCTAGTTGAGCATCCCAATTCGACAGAGGGCCGAGAACGCCAGCGCGAGAGGGAAATTGCACGCGAAAAGACCTGGACTACGGATGCAAATAATGTCGCCACCGGCGGGGATAACTGGTCGCCCATCGAGCGCTTTCGAAAGCCCCCCAACAAGGCCTTTTCCGTTACCGACCTGATCTCGCCGGCGTGGTGTGAGCTGCAGTATTGGTACACGTTGACGAAACATGGCAGGAAAAGGAGGACGCCTGCGATGAAACAGGGCACTACGATCCACAAGACACTGGAAGATGAGATCTACACTACAGTTTCGGTAGAGATCACGACGAGGGAAGATGCGATGGCGTTGCGGATATGGAATGTCATTCAGGGTCTCCGAACACTGAGAGAGTACGGGATCACGCGCGAGCTGGAGGTCTGGGGCATGGTCGATGGAGAGCTCGTGAATGGGGTCATCGACCAACTGTCTTATGAGTGCCCGGACCGAGAGCTTGAGGCGTCTGCTGCGTCTTTCTACGCCGATGTGGAGGCGTCGAGGGCTGTCATGCCTGAGTACCAGATGTCGTTGACGGACTACCTTCTTTCTCCTTCCCGAGGGGGTAAACGGCTTTCCGATATGTCGTGGGGCGATGGCGATCAACATCGCTTCGACGACTCGGGTAGTGTTGACGGCGGTAACAGCAGTCAGACGTCCTCGGAGGCGTTCAAAATACCCCGGATCTATCTGACGGATGTCAAAACCCGGGCTAGCAAGTCGGTTCCAACCGTGAAGAGCACGTCATTTCGACCGACGCTTCTCCAGCTGCAAATGTACTACCATATGTTGAATCGCATGGCCACCAGTGACGACGTTACTATTGAGACGCTTGCGTCACGCTACGACCTGGATCCAGAGTGCACTTTTACCGACGCCTTCATCGCGGAAGTTGGCGGGTTGAACGACCAATTCTTCGATGCGCTGTCAGCCACAGACTTCGACACAGACTTCGATCCTGATTTCATCCCAGGCCCAGAAGATGCAAAGACGCGACAACCCTCTCATACTGACAAGGACGACGGGCCCTCCGGCAGCCAGGACTCGACCAGTGTGCTCCTCGCAAATAATAACCTCTCCCGTTTGTGGAAGCTGATGAAAGAACACCTTCGGCTTACGTTCATACATTCTCCATCGCCAGCCGTGTCGGCTTCTCCCTCTATTCCGTCCGAATTCCAACCTGGCATCCTCGAACCTTACCAGACCGTCATTTCTCCCCTCCTCACAGCCCGGTACCTCTCATCTGAGCCCACGGAAGATCTCCGCCCCCGGGTGCTGGGAGCACGATCGTTCCTATTCGATCCCACGACCATGACGTCTTATCTCAATGACCAGATGGAATGGTGGCGCGGACAGCGTGACCCCCGTGGAGTCGAGGTCATGGAGGCGTGGAAATGTCGCATTTGCGAGTTTCGAGAGGAGTGTTCCTGGCGGCAAGAGAAGGAATGGGCTTATGCTAGACGGAAGAGAAGTCGCAGATCTCCTTCTTTGGTTGATGTTTAGATTTTGCATACTACATATATATACAGCGAGATGCTAAACAGAGCATAGAATCGATATGCTACAGGCATAGATGAGATGCCATAATACAAACCATATACCCCAACACAAATAGGATATCCGAATTCGTTACTCATAAATAGCATTCAAAGAGGATAACTTCGAACCTCATCCTCCTTCTCCAAATTCAACCCAGCAGCCACCTGCTCCTCATGCTTCCGATCCAGATACTCCAACAATACCTCCCCATACCTCTCCCTTCCCTTATACCGCGACACATCCGCATCCCAGCTACGAATCCCCGACGCCAACCGCCCCGGCACATACGGCTCCTTAACAATCTCCGTGATGGGCTCGAAATACGTGCGAATGGTAAACACCACCGCCCCCGACCGCGGCAACCGCCGCAGCGACTGCCGCTCCGACCGGAAGAAATGATGCTCGATCGCCTTGTTCTTCGCGGCCGTGTTCCACGACACTTCCGCCGCGTCCTCGGACCCGATACTATGCGACCAGGGCAGACTATCATCCACCTGGATGAAGTAGTTGTTGCGGAGAACCGGATCCTCGGGCTTGATGCGTCGGAAGAAGTTCATCATGCCTTTCTCCAGCTTGGTCTTGTAGGCGGGCACGTCGCCTGAGGTGTGGATCTCGGATAGTCGCATGCCGAATTTGTCTTCGAGGCGCCAGAACCCGGCGAGGAGGATGGCCCCTGCGAGCAAGTAGTATTCGCCGTCGGGCTTTTCGATCATCAGCGCGAGGTCGTCTTGGATGAGGCGGGCTGAGGTCATTATGGGGTCTTCGGGGAGGGGTCGCTGGGTGATGTTGAAGGATTCGCCGGTGAGGAGGTTGTCGATTCCGTCGGCGGTTTTGCGGAACATGTTGGGGTAGCGTTCGGGGAGGTAGGAGGCCCTGGATACGGGTTGAAGCGAGTGATGTTAGGGTTTGTTGGCGTGGTGGTGTGGTGCGGTTTGTAAAGCTGGGGGGAAAAGGGAAGAGGGCAAAGGGCAGAAGGGAGAGCTTCTGGTGCTTACAGCTCTTCGAGCAGCTCGATCGCTCCGTCCATGGCCTCGGGGGCTGTCCGGCAGCATTTGGCGCCGCGCTCGGTGATCCGACGGGCCTTGTCGGCGTGGTAGCGGAGGTAGTGGTTGTCGAGTTCTGTGGACTGGATGTGAGCGTGGTGGGATGGTGATGAGGTTGGTGAGGGTATCGTACCGATCCACTCGTCCCATTTCATGGATCGCAGACCCATGGTGATGAAGTATTTTCTGTATCGTGCTTGAGTGAATGCCGCGATTGGTGTTTTGATTATGGTGGTAACTTACGGTCCATAGCGGAATGGCCGATATGGGATCGGCTTGGATGTATGGACGTCCCAGTCGGGGTATGGAGCAGCGGTGGGACGTTTGAAGTCGGACGGTGTCCATTCTATGTGAGGTCGGTCAGAATTGAGTGATCGCGAGGCTTATAAACGTCCAAAGGGTGTGTCAAACGCACCGCCAAACTTCCTCGTGGGCTTCTCATATCTGGATCGAGTCCTCTTCTCGACATCTGGCGTGGAGGGCCGGGAGATGTCTGTATTCCATCGTCGATAGAGAGTCGCTAGGAGCCATGTGGCCGCTGCTACTATGAGACCGAGCGTAGATGCATCTTTGATGTGACTATGCGTGATGTTCTGGATTGTTTCGAATGTGGTTGTCATGGTCATGGTTGGGAGGCAAGATGTATAGAACTTCAGCCATAAGTTCTCCATCAACAGCGAGCGTTATTCTTTTATCATATCAGATCACCTCCACACACAAGGGTTTGATACGAAGGGAGTAATCGCCCGCTATGTAATCGGATCTGCTAGTCTGGTCTGCTGGTTGGATGGCGGTATCTGCTGTTCTGATATCAAGGTATCGCGGCGGTGATTGCATAACCAGCCTGTCCGCCTCTCAGCGTGACCAACGCCGAGCCTCATCAGGTTTCCGGATGGGACAGTCGGACGCGATGTACGAGCACTGGCAGGACTCTGGGTGCGGAGGTGCTCGCGGGGTTACGATGCTTATCTGTCGCGTTGATGATCCAGCATGTTATGGTTCGGCCGCTCATTGGAACGGGAGGATCTTTTTGCTGCTTCCGGTTAAGTCGCACACCGCTCGTCGCATCAGATGTACCAACAGGGCTCTTATTGACAACTCGATTACGATTCTACCGACCTAGCATACATTCATCGCTCGTCTCCATGTCCGTGGCGACATCGTCGATCTGTCACTCGGGCTTCCGTCGTCGCAGGAGACAGTACTCGCCCCAGTGACGGCGGAAGCGATCCGGTAGCATAGGCAGATCTGGGATCCAGATCAGCCGACCGAGGAGGTTGGTTTGCGCCGTATCCAGGAAGCTCTCGCATGATACGACTTCCCACTGCGTCTCGTCGTGGATGTAGTCGGGCTCTAGTTCTGTGGCCGTGCGCCCTGGGAAGGATGAGTCGACCAGGAAAGAGCACTGGGAGATGTCGACCTGTAGGAGCAGTCACATTAGCATCGGGGTTGTTGTCTTGTTTCTCACCACTAACGAGAATAGATGGACGTACATATTTCTCGGGGTCCTCCTCATTGCGGTCATTCATTCCGGTCGGTATCTGTGCTGTTCCCCCGAGGAGAGCACTATAGCTGGTGGCATCGGGGAACTCGCCCGGGAGCAAGCCTCGGAATTCGCTGAGAATGAATTTGGCACGCATATCGTTCGGCAGGAAGAAGGACGACGGGAACCGATACCATTCTTTGCCCAAGCATACCGTCTCGCCTGTCTGTGCGATCTCCATCTGTTCCAGAGGCGCAAAGACCTTGAGTGGGGCGCGATACGCTGTGATCATACCCACAGTGCGCAGCAACCCTGCGTTGATCGCCACCAGGACCATGGACATCACCACCGCAAGCTTGAGTTTGGCCGGTACTCGGCCTATCAGTTCCTTGGG
Organism: Aspergillus olivimuriae; assembly: GCA_003719415.1. Taxonomy (NCBI): domain Eukaryota; kingdom Fungi; phylum Ascomycota; class Eurotiomycetes; order Eurotiales; family Aspergillaceae; genus Aspergillus; species Aspergillus olivimuriae. The sequence continues at coordinate 21,477 of RHLO01000414.1, read as the reverse complement.
GTTGCTAGATCCGATATAACTCAGGACCATATGGAATGATATGGCCGCATTCAGGGCGAGAAAAGGATACGCAGGATACATGAACCGTTCCTCCTTGTGAGGCTGTAGGGTGAATATTGCCAGCCACATGTAGAATGGCGTGAAGAGGGTGACCGTGCGGAAAAGGGTCTCCTTGGTGGTCGCATGTGGCCGGAAAGCGGCCTGAAGGACCAGAAAGGGCCCTGAAAGCAGGGCAAAGACAAACCAAATGTTGAAATTGAGTAACAGGTTCTTGAAGTAAAAGGTCCACGGCTCTGTGCCGAAGATGTCTGGCCCTCTTCCGTCGCCACCAAAGACATTATATGCAACAATGTTCCACGGCACAATAGCGAACTTTCGGAGGAAAGTGTAGTCGATGAGGATCTCGCTAGCCTATATTCAATCAGTAAATGTCTTTTGCCGAGCAGAGGATCATTGCATACGAGGATCGCGAGAGCTCTTAATATACCTCCAAGAATTCCCCCGATAACCTTGCGCAAAGAGCCCGCAATGAAGCCAATCACCAGCTCCTCAAGTAGAAGAGGGACGACCAACGCTCCAGCAAAAGGCCAACCAACAATCGCACCAAGAGCGAACCACATGATTCCTTGCGCCACCTTCTGACCTCCTCTCCAATCCAGAAAGGCCGTGAGACCCAGCATGGACGTGTACATCGTAAAACTCGAAGGCAGAAAAGAAGCAGCGGAATGAAACATGCCGGGGCTGAAAGCGACAATCATGAGGAACAGCAGGCCGATTCTAGGGCTGAGGGTTCGACAGATGGCGGAGTACAACCGCGTCTGGCATGCTGCACAGACGACTGCCAGAAAGATCCGAATAGCGTAAAACTCAGCAGACTTGCTACCCAAGAAAAGCGCGCTCAATTTCCCAACAGTGGCATGAATGGTAATGTAGAGCCAACTCCGGATCGAGTAGACAGGCGAGTACTCCCAAGTTTGCAGACCATACCCGTGGTCGAGGTAATGAGTGGGTTCCCAGAAATTAAAGACTTCATCGCAATCTTGTATCGGGGCTAGAAACGCTGCGATTCCGTTCGAGATGAGGCACAGATAGAGCGTTATATCCAATGGAAGGTGGAACGTCGGAGGTGGGCGACTGTTGACAGTACCAGTGTTAGTTAGAAGACGCGAATGTGTAAACCACGTCACTGTATGAGGATACTATGAGACATTACCGTGATTTTGTTCGGGGAGCATTCGCCCCCGTCGGCGCAGAAGACATCTTAGCTTGTCTGTTGGCCGGGGCCAGTCAAGGCTTGTGGACAAGTTGAAGCAATCGTTGTCAGCCAGGTCCGGGTTCAAAGTTCCGTGCGATCATTTGGGCCTTATCGATAAGCTTATCCGGCGGCCGCCACGACCCACTGTGGCAGTCCGCAAAGAAAAAAAAGTTCCCGCAACATTGCGTCGACAAGATTTTCCCTTAAATCACTCTTGAGCCTCGCAAAAATCTTTTCGCGTGCTCGGTGGCTCCTGTGACCAGCATCGAAAATCTTTGGAGATTACAAAATGAGTGATCAGCCGCCTCCCTCCGTCCCTCCCCCGGTGGATTCTCCGATGGACACCAACGAGGGCCCTCCTACGAAGCGTGCCTGCGCGATTGATACGCCGCCCATCGCATTGACGCCTGGAGACGATGGCAGTGACTTCTATAACACGCCATTAGTCGCAGGTACTCCCGTGACCAACTCAGAGAATGCGGACAACACTGCCAAACCTAGCACGAGTGAACCGGTCGTATCGTCGAACCCAGCAATGACAATTCCCGGCCTGAACCTTGTCAACGACGGCTCCAAAGACCAGAATTCTGTCAAGAGCGAACCAAACTCATCACAGACTGTTCAAAATGGAAGTGGTGCCCGCATGGAAGTTGAACCCGAAACTCAACGTGATAACACACAAATTGCGACGGAGACGATACCACCAGCGAAGGAGCCTGCGGTGGAAAGCAACGAAGCGATGCAGGTGGAACAATCTAACGAGATAAATACGGCAGTCGGGTCTTCTGCCACGGGGAATAGTGAGCAGGTTCAAGGAGAACAAGAGGAGGAAGAGCACCCAGAATGGGAAATCGATTCCTCCCCGTACGAGTCTTCATCAGACAGTTCCTCCGATTCCTCCGATGACAGCGATGACGACGATGAGGATTACGAAATCCTCAGCCCCGAAGAACAAGCGCGCATTCTGATGCAGGCAGAACTTGGGTCTGATGATGAGGGTGAGGGAAAGGGTAAATCAGGGAGTCACATCAGGTCCACAAACGAAGTTGCTGACGAAGCTCCAACCATTCCGGACATCACTGTTACCCCGGAAATGAAGATTGTACTACTGGGAAATGTCCAAGCTATTGTGGAAAATACTGTCTTGATTACGGCGAATACGTCTGGTGAATACCAAGTCCTCGAGTCGGGTTCCCTGCTCTGCCATGAAGACCGGAGCATCGCAGGTGTGGTCTCCGAAACACTCGGCAGAGTCGAGAACCCCCTCTATGCTCTTCGATACACAACTGCCGCTGCTGTGGAGGAACGTGGCCTGGAAGTTGGAAAGCAGATCTATTACGTCGAGCAGCACTCGACATTCGTGTTCACCCAGCCTCTCAAGGGCCTCAAGGGAAGCGATGCTTCGAATTTCCACGACGAAGAAATCGCAGAGGACGAGATCGAGTTCTCGGATGATGAAGCCGAAGCCGAACACAAGCGAAAGTTGAAGCAGAAAAGACAGGAAAGAAAGGATTCTAAGAATGATGGACCTACCAGAGGTAGACGTGGACCCCCTGGGCCTTCGAAGCTCAACCAAACCGAGCTTAACTACGACGATAATGCCGCTGAAGACGGGTACACCCCACTTGCCCGTCCGAAGAATCTACACGAGATGATGGGTCATCAAGAGGCTCCTGTCGAGGCAGATGGTCCACCAAGCAGAGGAGGTGGCTTCCGTGGAAGAGGCCGAGGCCGAGGCTTTGATCGTGGCAGGGGAGGTCGTGGCCGGGGAGGAGCACCAAGGGATTCTCAACATCATGACCGTCCTTCATACCACTACCAACAGGATGCTCCCACCGCCCAACCTAGTAACAATCAGCCTCAAGCGTTCCATCCGAGCCAACAAAATGTTTATGGCATGCCTCAGCAATTCCCATTTGCACCCTTTTTGCAGCCTCAGCCTCAGCAACAGCAGCAACCTCAGCAGCCAGCGGCGTATGGCCAAGGAGCTCCGCCAACACCATTCAATTTCCAGATGCCTTTCCAACAGCCTTACCAGCAGCCAAATCCTTACCAACAGATGCCTCAAAACGTCCACATCAATCCTTTGTTCTTGGCGGCTTTGCAGCAGCAGCAGCAGCAGCAGCAGCAGCAACAACAACAACAGTACCAGCAGATGCCGCAAACAACCGGAGGCCAACAGGCGCAAAACCCGACAATGAATTTTGACCAGGTGAAAGCGCAGTTGGACCTCTTGCGACATCTGAGTAATGGAAACCAGGGACCCCCGCCGTCATGATTCTTATATATACAATCTTCATGGTTCTGCCGTCTTTTTTTGTGGTACGATTGCATCTTTAGGAGCTCAGGAAATGTTTTTGGTTCAAGAAAAGTCAACTTCTTGGTAAATGTCATCTGGGATCTTGGGAATGTGTATATTCATATAGAAATAAAGTTCTGGATGAGGGATATGATATCCTCTATTATACATTTCACATCCTTCTGATGTCTAGGGATTCGTTCATCTGACAATATCAATTAATGACCCACCGAGATTCCACGTGAATCAATACTCGGCCGGTTTGGCACTCTTCGCCAGGACCCAAAAGTTTTCCATCTTTGCCCGGGCGAGTACGTCCTTTGCCTGAGAGTCACTCTCACAGATCCGAGCACCGAGCCACTTGCGGAAATTCCGACCTTTGGCTTGACCTTCCCATAAGAGGGTACAAGTGTTCAAGCTCAAGTCTTTCAGATCTCCAGTCTTCTCATCCTCAGCGGCAAGCCAGGCCACTTGAGCCTCGCGATTACCCTCTCGCACAGTATTTGGGCCCGCGTTCTCAGTCCAGTCGATTCGATTTAACATGAGCTTCCTGTAATTGTTGATAGAGTGGAAACCCCCTTCAACAATAACAAGATTGAACTTGGGGTGCATGATACAAACACCAGTGAGGGCGTTTTGCTCGGCATTTTTGCTGATCTTGAACCGATTGCGCCCATTCGCAAGGCTGTCAATCCGGTATACCGATGTGAAGATGCCCTTTTCGGCATCGCGCTCCTGTTGACTAGCAAGTTTTTCACGGCGCTGCTCTTTTGTTAATTTACGTTCTTCGTTGGCGGTTTCATGGTTCGCACGACGCTCCGCGATTTCTCGATTGACGCGTGCTTCAACTGCCGTAGGATCCTTCACGGCCTGCTCGCCTAGTACCCGCATCAAGTTCGACTTCTTGACTTTAGGTGGCGGAGCCGGTTCAAGACCTAGTCGAATCTTCGCCTGTTGTTCCTTCAAATCTGCCATGCGCCGTTGGCGTCGAATCTTCGCTTGTTCCTTGGGAGTCAGATGCATTGGTTTCTGTTCCGGCATGAGTTTCTCCTGGGGAGGATCCAACAGAACAGGATGCTGGACATAGATTGTCACTATGGAGTCCGGGGTGTCGATTTTCAAATTCTTTTCATCCTCAATCGCGGCATAGCTATCCCCATTGACAAGTCCTTCATCCCACCACTCCAGTGCTGGCGGAGCCGGTACGAGGAAGGCCTTTTCGATGTCCAAGTCTTCATCAATACCTGCATGGCGGGCCCTCTCAGCAATTCGCTTTTTCATAGCCTCCAACTGAGCTTGTCGCCGCAAAGCAGCCGCCTGCTGTATGTATTTTCCCTTTTGGTTGAAGACGAGTTGCCGAGAATGTCTTGGCTTTGCGACTGTGGCTTTTGGTCCGAGACTGGGGTCGAAATACGGGTTGCTTTTGATTTCCTCGACTGAAGGACCGGAGAGATCCAGCCCTGCACGATCTGGTCGCCCACCGACGGCTGGTGATTCCGTGCGACGGTTTTTCGACTGTACGGACTGTCGACCTTTCCCACCACGGAATTCAACTGTATCCGACAGTAAAGCCGGGTGAAGACCGACATCAAGACCACCGCGAGCACGAGAAGAGCCATCGTCGTCATCATCGAATGGGGCAGGCTGAGGCATGGGCGTAGGAACGATCCGTTGCTGAGCCGCAGAATTAGCTCTTCCAGTAGCAGCTGCCACTCGCGCTTTCATCTGTTCGAGTTTGGACATTGCCGGACTCGCGGCTGGAGGGGTAGGACTGGGACTGGAAGCAGCTGGTGCGAGAGTTGGGGTGCCGCCTCTTGCAGCCTGAAGTCTCGCGCGTACAGCTTCTGCCTTGGCTCTTGCTTCTGCAACCATTTTCTCGATGTCCACCTTCCCAGAGGCTGATGCGCCTTGCGCAGGCGCCGGAGAGCCATGATTTGAACGAGATCGTTTCTGCTTGTTGTTGTCCTCGTCCTCCGGGTGAGGACGTTTCAGCGCGTTTCCAGACACATCCGCCATGGTCTGCGATATAGCAGACTTGGTGGTGTCGCTAATTCAGAGAATACCAATAGATACAATGCAGGTAGCACAGAGGCGACAGAGGAGGAACCAACGCACGAGAATCAGATGAGGTAGGTACTGAAGCTGCTGAAGATAGTGAGGAATCGTGAAATCACGGGGTGAGTCCCAACGTGGATCCAAGGCGGTGGTAGCGGGCAGAAAAAAAGTTGGGTGAACTTTTTCCTATCGTCTCCAATGACCGACCGTATCCGCCTTTTCGCTTTTGCTCTCTAGGCCAGCAGCGGCAGCAGCCAAGAGGCAAAAGAGAAGACTTCGCACTCTAGGCGCCTTCTGTCGCTCAAGGAGCTGCAGGCAATCATGGCGAATTTCGCACGTCCTGTGGCCTCCTCCATCGCAGGAGTCGACTTTGCCGTCTACTCGGATGAAGATATCAAAGCTATTTCTGTGAAGCGAATCCACAATACCCCAACATTGGATTCCTTCAACAATCCTGTACCAGGTGGTTTATATGACCCGGCGATGGGCGCATGGGGTGACCATGTGTGAGTACATTCTTCTTCGGCCTCACTGCGTTATTCCATGAAATCGCCGTGACTGCACCTTCATAGCTTCAGACTGTGTACTGACGATCACAAGCTGCACAACCTGTCGCATGACTGGATGGTCTTGTACTGGTCACTCTGGTCATATCGAGCTTCCCGTCCAGGTGTACAATCTTACCCATTTCGACCAATTGTACCGTCTTCTTCGGGCGCAGTGTGTCTACTGCCATCGCTTCCAAATGTCCCGCACTCAGATCAATGCCTTCTCATGCAAACTGCGACTCTTACAATACGGCTTAGTCGACGAAGTCAACGAGATCTCCACTGAGGAAACAGGGGCAGCCAAGGGCACCAAGAAAAAGTCTGGAAAGGGTGGAGATAGTGATGACGAGGAGGATGATGATGAAGACGACGTTATCGCGCGCAGAAATGCGTTCGTGAAGAGAAGTATTCGGGAGGCACAGGCGACAGGTAAACTGAAGGGCCTGATGTCTGGCGCGAAGAATCCCGTCGCTGCCGAGCAGAGACGTGTCGTCATTGGTGATTTTTTCAAGCAACTTCTGAAGCCCAACAAGTGTGCCAGCTGCAGTGGGTACGTGAAAGCCCATTTTATTTCCCCCAGCATGCTCATCAAAACCACTGTTATTGACAATGGACAAAAGCATTTCACCAGGCTACCGACGAGACCGATACTCGAAGATTTTCCGAAAGCCTCTTCCCGAGAAATCGCGCCTTGCGATGATGCAGGCCGGTTTCCAGGTCCCGAATTCTTTGGTTCTTCTTCAGCAGGCTAAGAAACTTAACTCTAAAGACAAGAGCGCTGCTGCTTCTACGTCAGAGGTCCATGGAGCGGAGGAAGAAGTCGCCCGAGGAAATGCGGTGGTCGCACAGGTTGAGAACAAGAAGCAAGCAGGCAGTGAGGGTGGCCAGTATATGCCGTCTCCCGAAGTTTATGCAGCAATCGCTCTTCTTTTTGAAAAGGAAGGAGAGGTTCTGAATCTCGTCTACAACTCTCGACCACTACCAAGAAAGGAATCGCGAGTCAGTGCCGACATGTTTTTCCTGAAGAGTATCCTAGTGCCGCCGAACAAATATCGTCCCGCAGCTATCCAAGGCGCTGGAGACATCATGGAGGCCCAGCAAAACACTCCGTTGACCCAGATTTTGAAGAACTGCGACATCATCAACCAGATCAGCAAGGAGAGACAAAATGCAGGCTCCGATTCTCTCGCCCGTGTGCGTGATTACCGTGATCTTCTCCAAGCTATCGTGCAGCTTCAGGATACGGTCAATGGCCTGATTGACCGCGATCGGAGTGGTCTTTCTGGACCTGCAGTTGCTGGTGCCGCCAATGGCATTAAGCAAATCCTGGAAAAGAAGGAGGGCTTGTTCCGAAAGAACATGATGGGCAAGCGTGTCAATTTCGCTGCTCGAAGTGTCATCTCGCCCGATCCTAACATCGAAACCAATGAAATTGGTGTCCCGCTTGTCTTCGCGAAGAAGTTGACATACCCTGAGCCCGTGACCAACCACAACTTCTGGGAAATGAAGCAAGCCGTCATTAACGGTCCTGATAAATATCCTGGTGCTGCAGCGATCGAGAACGAAAATGGCCAAGTTACTAATCTCAAGTTCAAGAGCTTGGACGAGCGCACAGCCCTTGCCAACCAGCTGTTGGCTCCCTCGAATTGGCGCATGAAGGGATCGCGCAACAAGAAAGTCTACCGCCACCTTACCACTGGTGATGTCGTCCTGATGAACCGTCAACCCACGCTTCACAAGCCTTCCATCATGGGTCACAAAGCTCGTGTTCTGTCCAATGAGCGAGTTATTCGCATGCACTACGCCAACTGTAACACCTACAATGCCGATTTCGATGGTGATGAAATGAACATGCATTTCCCTCAAAATGAGTTGGCTCGTTCTGAAGCGATGATGCTTGCGGATGCGGACCACCAGTACCTGGTTGCAACATCTGGCAAGCCCCTCAGAGGTTTGATCCAGGATCATATCTCCATGGGCACGTGGTTCACTTGCCGTGACAGCTTTTTCGAGGAGGAAGATTATCATGAGTTATTGTACAGCTGTCTGAGACCCGAGAACAACCACATCATCTCTGAGCGAATTCAGCTCGTGGACCCGACCATCATCAAACCCAAGCCTCTCTGGACCGGAAAGCAGATTATCACGACAATTCTGAAGAACATCATGCCTCCGGAAAGAGCCGGTCTCAACTTGACAAGCAAATCTTCGACCCCTGGTGATCGGTGGGGTAAAGGAAATGAGGAAGGTGAAGTGATTTTCAAGGATGGTGAACTTCTTTGCGGTATCCTGGACAAGAAGCAAATTGGTCCTACTGCAGGTGGCTTGATTGACTCGATTCATGAAATTTACGGCCACACCATCGCGGGACGCTTAATCGGCATCCTTGGACGTCTGCTGACGAGGTTCTTGAACATGCGTGCCTTTACCTGTGGTATTGACGACCTTCGATTGACGAAGGAAGGTGATCGTCTGCGCAAAGAGAAACTCAGCGAGGCTTCCAAGATTGGATACGAGGTCGCTCTGAAGTATGTCACGCTTGATCAAGCCAATGTCCCCAATGAGGAGGAAGAGCTGCGGCGACGCCTGGAAGAGGTTCTTCGTGACGATGAGAAGCAAAGCGGTTTGGATAGCGTCTCGAACGCGCGGAACGCAAATCTGTCTACGGAAATCACGAAGGCGTGTCTCCCTGCTGGCCTGGTCAAGCCGTTCCCATTCAACCAGATGCAGTCTATGACTGTTTCCGGTGCCAAGGGTTCAAGCGTTAATGCCAACCTGATTTCATGTAACTTGGGCCAGCAAGTTTTGGAAGGTCGTCGTGTGCCTGTTATGATTAGTGGAAAGACGCTGCCGTCGTTTAGAGCGTTCGACACGAACCCTATGGCCGGTGGCTATGTCTCTGGCCGTTTCTTGACCGGTATCAAGCCTCAAGAGTACTACTTCCACGCCATGGCCGGTCGTGAAGGTCTAATCGATACCGCCGTTAAGACCTCTCGTTCCGGATACCTGCAACGTTGTCTGATTAAGGGCATGGAAGGCTTGAGAGCCGAATACGACACCTCTGTCCGTGACGCCTCCGATGGTTCCATCGTCCAGTTCTTGTACGGAGAGGATGGTCTGGATATTACGAAGCAGGTCAATCTCAAGCGGTTTGATTTCCTCGCGTCAAACTACAAGTCTATCATGTCTCAGGTGAACTTGAAAGCCGACTTCCATAACCTTGAGAGGGAAGAGGTTACGAACTGGCACAAAGACGCAATGAAGCAGGTCCGGAAGACAGGAAAGCTTGACGCTATGGACCCCGTCCTGGCCCATTATCACCCCGGTGGTAACCTAGGCAGTACGTCTGAGGCGTTCTCGCAAGCGCTCAAGAAGGTATGTTGATTGTCATTGCATTCGCTTCTGTATGTTGTGTGACTAATGGCTCTCTTATTAGTACGAGGACGAGAACAAGGATGGCCACCTGAAAGATAAGAAGAAGGGCGTGGAAGGTCTTCTGAGTAAGAAATCGTTCAATACTCTGATGAACATGAAATACCTGAAGTCTGTCGTGGATCCTGGTGAAGCTGTTGGTATCGTGGCCGGTCAGTCTATTGGTGAACCCTCGACGCAGATGACCTTGAATACATTCCATTTGGCTGGTCACTCCGCAAAGAACGTGACATTGGGTATTCCCCGTCTTCGTGAAATTGTCATGACTGCCAGTGCGAACATCATGACACCGACGATGACATTGATCTTGAACGAGGAAATGTCGAAGGAGCACTCCGAAAGATTTGCCAAGGCGATCAGCAAACTCAGCATCGCGGAGATTGTCGACAAGGTCCACATCCGGGAACGCATCTCTTCTGGCAGGAACAAAGCGAAGGTCTACGACATTGAAGTCAACTTCTTCCCTGCCAAGGAATACTGTGCAGAGTATGCCATTCAGATCAAGGATGTGCAGAATACCCTGCAGAACAAGTTCATTCCTAAGCTTGTGAAGCTCACAAGATCTGAGTTGAAGAAACGTCATGATGAGAAGTCTTTGAAGAGCTACTCGACAGCCCAACCCGAGATTGGTGTCTCCGTTGGCACGATTCAGGAAGCTCCCCATGCCCCTGATGGAGAGAACGATCCTGCCGATGACGATGACGAAGAAGACGCAGATGACGCTAAGCGTGCTGCGGGTGCTAATAATCGCTCAAACCAGGTCTCATATGAAGCACCGGAAGATGAAGAAGTCGACATGATCCGTCAGCAAGATGCCCAAGAAGATGACGATGAAATGGATGTGGATGAAGGTCAGAAGACGAATAACAACAAGGTTGTATCCGACGAAGACCAGCTGGAAGAGGAGGCCAAAGACTCGAAGTTGCGCGAGGAAGACATCAAGAACAAGTTCCACGAAGTCACCCAGTTCAAGTTCGACCCCAAGACGGGTATCTCGTGCTCTGTGCAACTCCAGTACGACATCGAAACGCCCAAGCTCCTTATCCTTCCCCTGGTCGAGGAAGCTACCCGTGCTGCTGTCATTCAGTCTATCCCCGGTCTCGGCAACTGTGTTTACGTGGAGGAGGATAAGGGCAAGGGCGTGCCGGCTCAGGTCGTCACGGATGGTGTCAACTTGATTGCTATGCGCGATTACCAAGACATCATTAAGCCTCACTCCCTCTACACCAACTCTATCTCCCACATGCTTCAATACTACGGTGTCGAAGCTGCGCGCGCGTCTATCGTCCGTGAAATGTCTGACGTTTTCGAGGGTCACAGTATCTCCGTGGACAACCGCCATCTGAACCTGATTGGTGACGTGATGACCCAGTCCGGTGGCTTCCGTGCTTTTAACCGTAACGGTCTTGTCAAAGACGGCACGTCGCCCTTCGCCAAGATGAGTTTCGAAACGACAGTCGGTTATCTGCGGGAAGCGGTTATTGAGAGAGACTTTGATAACCTTCGCAGCCCGAGTAGCCGGATTGTTGTCGGCCGTCCTGGAATTGTTGGTACTGGTGCCTTCGATCTTCTTGCCCCCGTGGCTTAATTCATCTTATATGGATTATTCATGTGTTATTACGGGCTGTCTCTTTGTTGTTGTATATGCTTGCAAGCTTGACTGTATTTAGTATGCCATTTTTGTTGTCTGATGTGTCAAACGACCCTCTGGAGTTCTATCTCAGCGGAATTTAGAAAAAAGTCTGTTGTGTTAGTGATAGCCTTTATATCTTATTACAAGCAATTAAATAGAACTGATTATTGAAGAAAATTTGAAGGATCGTCAATTATTGTACCTAATTAAACACCCGACTGCCGTGGTATCATGCTAAAAGATTATGTCCAACCCGAAAATAAATTGCGAAAGCGGATTAGAAATACGTGAGGGTTCTATGTATTATCCCGAAATGGTTTCACTCTGCGTCTAGCATCATGAGGTCTTCGTCAATGTCATCATCAAATTCGTCCGGAGGGGCGGCATGTCCATTGGCCCCAACAGCTTCTCGCCGCACTCGTTCCATCTCCAAAATCTGCTTCTCACGGTGGCGCTCCAAATCAGCCAAGCTCCAGGTCGAGATACCTTCCTGGTCTTTGGTCTTGAACGGCTGGGCCATAGTTCGTAAGAAGTTCTTTGCCGTGGCTACTGCCATATCGGTACTGAGATTGGTTTCGCTCTCTAGCATGGCCTGATTGATCCATTTCGGGAGCTGGGACCGCTTCTTCTGGAAACGACGATCAGCGAGTACCATGACTCCATAGTCATCCTTGCCTCGAAGAACACGTCCAAGACATTGGGCGGCGTGTCTCATGGCATCGAAAGATAAGAAGTCATTCTCCCGGATCCGGTAATTCTCTCGGAGGAACTCGAGGCGTGCTTTCAGGATACGAGACTCTGTATACTGGAACGGCACACCGATACACAACACGGCACGACCATAGTGATGATCGAAATCGATACCTTCTGAGACCTTTCCACGAGCGACGCAAAAGAGAAGGGCGCCCCGGCCATTGCAACATGCGGTTCGGTATGTCTCCAGCGCCAGGGATGATTCTTGTGCATCAGGAGTTTCGATGAGAATCAGTTTATAGTTCCATATCGAGTCTAGAATACCCATGCCTTGCCACATGCTGATGATGGACTCCATGTAGAGGTAAGAAGGGAAGAAGACAACGACACCATCTGGGGTGATGCGCGAAAACTCTAGGACCATATTGCCGTAGTTTCTCACAACACCAGGGTCATTTCGAATTTGGAAAGAGGACGAGATCTGCGCCTGATCCGACCCACGCGTGACAACCATGGGAAGGAAAGACCTGCGTGCAAGTGTCATACTGTAGGACTCTTGCATGACCGTGGTGAAACCGAGCATCTTGGGATACATTTCGAGGGGGGATAATGTTCCGGACGTGATGATGACTGAACTAAAACGATCGAAGACGGGTTTGATGGCAATTGCAGCATCAAGACAGGTGAAATGTAATATCGGGTTTGGGACTGTTGCTGCTTCCGACTCAAAGGGTTCTAGGATTAGGAGGAATCCTTTGTCGTATGTGGCGACGAGAGTCGCAAAGGTGGCCACTTCCTGCAGTGGCTGATAGTCTTCAATGTTGATTAGTTCCAGAGTCCGCACTAGTGATGTGAGGCGTTCAGCGCAGAATCGCAATGGTTTCCGTTCGATATAGGTCAAATCTTTCACGTGAGTAAGGAAGGATGGGGGGGTTTCGGAAATTGTGTGTGTGACTTTCATTCGGGTCTTGAGATATTCGATAAATCGTTTGAGGAAAGCGATAAAGTGCTCTGCACGACGTATATTGCCAGGCACAGCTTCCTTGAGCAAATCGTCCGGGAGAACGGGGTTCGATATAAACTGGTCTTCCTCTCTCGCCTGCTCCGCTTGGCGCAAACCTTCCACTAGCTTGGTATATTCGTTCTGTAGCTTCTCCGCGTCGGAGCTTTTCATTTCACTGATCTTCCGTTCGAGGTTGTTCGCACCTCTGGTGGCCTTTCGCAGAGAGTCTTCTGTGATATCAATGCTGAGTGACTCAATACACACATTGTCGATGTTATGCGCTTCGTCAAAAACCACGATGCAATCTTTGGAGAATTCCTTGGACACTCGTTCTGCTATTTTTGGATCCAGAAGGTAGTGATAGGAGTAGATGATAACGTTGCAAAAGGGCATCATCCGTCGAGCAGAGAAATATGGGCACTGTTTATGTTCTTCGCCGTATTTTAATAAACCGTCGAGGGTGAAGACGCCAGGAGGAACGAGGTTATGGGGTTCGAGGAGGTCGAGATTCTACACCGACATAGATTAGAGACAATTCCATCAGGTGGTAGGAATTGAGACCTGTGCATACCTCGTGATAGACGCAGAGCTCGACATCTTCGCCCCGCTCTTTCTTTTCCTTGACGAATCCCGCCGTCAAACTTCTGCATCGTGCATCGACCACTGTGCCACTTTTCTCTCTCTTGACGGAGGGATGTAGACATAGGTTCTTTCGACTAGTGAGTCCCAGCGCCCGAAAGTCTTCAGTGTATCCAAGTTGGTCCGCCCGGAATTTCATTAGCGCTTTCAATTCTGCCAACGCCTTTTCAATCTCGGACATTGTTCGAGAACAGTAGATCAACTTCCGCTGTTCTGGATAATGAAGCTGATAGGCAACAATCAAAGACAGAAGGGAGACAGTCTTTCCGGTCCCTGAAGGCATCTCCAGAACACAGTGACCCCCGGCATCGAGGGTCTTTTTGAGGTCGCACATGTAGGCATATTGCTCGGGGTATATACGCGGATACGGGAAGAGCACCGGAAGGTCACTAGAGAGGTGAAAGATGGGTTAGAACCATTCTCTAGGAGCTGGTAGAGATGGAGGACATACTCAATGAAGAACTTCATTGTGCGGGCTGAGCAGCAAGCTCCGGTGGGCAGCAAAAGAAGAAAGATGCCTGCGCAGCTCTTATCCGGGCAGGCAGTTGGAGACCCGCGCCGACTTTTCCCCTTTGGGCGATTGATGACACCAGATCACGTGATTTCCCGATACGGACGCCGATGGGCACGCCGCCTTTACAGTTGGAGAACCGGTTCCTTGCAAACATCCAGTTTCATTGCCGAGCGTCATATACCTTGAACGACCGAGGACCTGGGCATATTGCGCGGTTTCTTGGACCTTATGGGACCCTCGGTTTATCCATTCCTTTTTGGCTTTATTCCATCCTGCCTTTCGCCCGCTCGTTATTAGTCACTTTGATATCCCACCTTACCCCACATTACTATGAGTAAAAAGTTCAAATCTCAGGCCTCAAGCAGCCGCGCTGCTGCCGGGGCTGTCGGCTCGTTCGGGGGATTTTCCGGCTCTTTCGGAGCCTCAGGAAAAGGGCCTTCGTCTCTTACTTATGTGGCTGAGCCGCCAGACCTGACCCAATTATCAGAGCCGCAGCTGGCAATCATATTTAAAAACTCCCTCAAAAAGGACGAGGTGACGAGAACGAAAGCACTGGATGACTTGAGGGACCATGTTGCTACGGTGGAAGGTCGCGGCGGGACTCTGGATGATGGCTTTTTGGAAGCGTGGGTGAGGTTACCCATACAAACTTTCAGCACGGAGCCGAATCTAACTTGGCAACAGACCAAAATCTATCCGCGGGCTTCGATAGATATCTCTCGCAGAGTGAGGCAATCGGCTCATTCGATCCAAGGATCTATCGCTTCACTTGTTGGTAAGCGTATCGTTCGCTTTCTTCCAAAGGTGATTGGACCATGGCTTGCCGGTCTCTACGACAATGACCGACCTGTCCACCTATCTGCTGTGGAGTCATTCATGCGAGTATTTGCGTCCGAAGAAAAGAGAGCAGGTCTCTGGAAAATCTACCAGAGCCCAGTGCTGGATTTCGTGGACGATGTCATTCTTCAGCAAACTCCTCAGACGTTGAGCGATGAGAGGTCAGTCAAACCTGATGATGCAGAGGCAAAATATGCCCGTGTCGTAGGAACTGCGCTATTATTGTTCAACAGAGTCATAGGTATATCCAAGGAATTTCCGATATATAGCAAGCCTAAAAGCTAATGGGAAAATTAGGAACCACCACACATCAAGATCTCGAAAAAGATTTACCTGCGGTAGAGGCCATATTAAGCAGTAAGTCCTTGTGGACTTTGGCTTACCATGATGATCCTTTTGTGCGCAAATCTCTTTATGTTCTCTTACGGTCAGCAGTGGCGAAGGAGCCCGAGGAGCTTGACTGGAAACTCATCAGTGGTGCCTTGGTCGGCAAGTCATTGCATGCTTCTCAACTAGGTTCCGCTTCAGAACTGTCTGAGACTCTTCTACAAGTGACGTCTGCAAGGCCACAACTATGGACGGAAGACTATTCGGGGAAAAGTTCTCCGTCCAAGAGATTACTTCAGTA
Source organism: Aspergillus olivimuriae (assembly GCA_003719415.1). NCBI lineage: Eukaryota > Fungi > Ascomycota > Eurotiomycetes > Eurotiales > Aspergillaceae > Aspergillus > Aspergillus olivimuriae. The sequence goes on along the minus strand of RHLO01000414.1, from coordinate 5,941 downwards.
TATCCAGAAAAGTTCCCAAGGAGGCACGAGCTCTTTCTGGCCCAATCTTCATCAACTACTAAAGACTGTTCCATTGCAAACGCTCGCAAACATTGATGCACAAAATACCGCTGAAAGTAACATTACACGGGCGGCTGCTGATACCCTCATGGACTCCTTCCGGGACGGATTGAACTCAAGGGATGAGCCCCGACAAAATCGAGCTGTTGCTTGGAAGGCCTACATTGATACTGGGATGTGGCTTATCAGTATGCTGCCTGAGGAAGAAGGGGCGAAGCTCTGCCAGGAAAAGATGTTTCCCCTGGCGATGCAATACGTCAAGGCCGAGCAAGATAAGCCCCAATGGACATTGCCTACTCATTCGGCTCATTCTATCTGCGCTGGGTATCTCTCCACCCTTGCAACATATAGAAATGGAGTTGAGTTGGAAAGACTTTGGAAGCAGTTGTCTGACGATTTGCTGGAAGCTGTTAAGCTGTCTTCCCCGGAGCAATCAAAAGAATTCGTTTCATCTCAGGATGCGGTGTCTGCCTATGCTGAACGTCTTCTTTCATTGGAGGCTTCAGTGCGTGCTAACTTGGCTGACACGGATTCTGAGCCCCGGATACTGGACATGTTGGAGCACGCCAACTCTCCCCTTCTTGAAAACTGCCTCCAAGTGCTGCAAGCCCGCAACGGAAAGCCTTATGGAGCTGCTGCGGTAGTGGAGAGTATTGTTCAAAGAACACCTCAGGTTGCGCAACATTCTGGAGCATTGTTAAATTTTGTTCAAAAAGATGCACCAGAGCTTTTGTCCTCGCCATCCGCAGACCGCATTATATCTATCATTCTTACATGTCGCTCGTGGGATGGATATGGTTCGAGCTTTGAGACTATTGTCGAAAGAGTGGCACAGTCTGAGCCAGAGTCATCCAATGCCCAGGCTGTGGAGAAGCTCCTCTCAACTCTCAACTTCCACGAATTGGATGATAAGAGTAGCCTTGGGTCGTTGGTTGTACGAGCTTTGGACCGAGCTTGTGAGGGTAGCAGTTTACATTGGTCTATTGTGATCGCGGTGCTCCAGAATCAGACATCGCATGGAGATCTGACAGATTCGATATTCCTATCGATAATAGACGCCCTATCCGATGAAAATAGGGCGTTGAATGTGTTGCATGGACTTTCACAAATTGCCATGAGTGTCCCCGGTGCATTGAAAGAGTTCCAGAACGGGGCTCACGGGGCAAAGTTGACAGGAAAGTTGCTCTTACTCGCCGAGTCTTCATCAGAAGATCTAGCTAGTCTTGCAGAGAATTTCCTTGTGAAAATGAAGGATTCGGCTGTCACCCAAACCACTGCTAGATCCAGTTGTGAGATCCTCCAACAAAACTTTGCACATGTCAGCGAGCAATCGCTTTCGTACGTATCTGAACCTGAAAGGAATTGAACACCGGCTGACTTTCTTAGTATCGACTCTTTGTTGAACATAGCCGAGGACTTGTTGCAGAGCATCAAACCAGAGGACATGGGTCGGTTCGCAAATGACATCTTACCCACTGGTCAATCGTGGGAGGCAGCCCTGAGACCTTTCCTTGAATTGCCCCCTAGGTCATCTACTTCTATTACTAGCCCGCTTGGCGGTACAGTGCACCTGATTGATCAACAATTGTCTGGTGATTTCAAGGACCATTACGGGAATATCCCACGTGATTCCAGTCGATGCTCCTCGGCATTTCGGCTTGCCTATTACACCATCAAAGTGCTTTCCTCATTTGATATGACGAGCCACCTTGGCTCAGACGAGCTGGAGACTCTTTTTTATAACCTTCCTTTGGCTGTGCAGTTGATTGACGATGACCTAAGCGTTGAAAACTGCAACGGCATCACAGGGGTTGAGGTACCAGAGCAGCGAGACGATTATATAGACGCCGTGATAGAGGGCCGCAAGGTCATCCATGGATGGACCCAGTCCCATGACAAAGCATCCTCGCTTGTCTCATTCTGGGAAAAACAGTTAGATACGCTGACCGGGACATCTCCCACTGATTATCGAATGGGTGAGGCCTTTGTGAAGATAATCCAGAGTGGAGATACGGATGCCTCAAAATCTACCGAGCAAATTGCCCAATTGTGCAAGGATGTACGGACATCCAATGCTTTCCGGTCGGCCTCCTTAGTGCTTGCCTTCAAGCATTTGGTCCTTTCCAACCCCGCAGGAACACGTCTTTGTAATGAACTTGTTGCAGATTTGACAGGCTTGAAAGCCCAGGATGAGAATAAAAACGGTCAGTACTTCGCCCTCGAAGTTTTTCTCCGATAAGCTCATGCTTTCAAGGTCTCCGAAAACTTTCTCTTCTCAATATTCTTCTGGAAGGGGAAGAAAACATCTCCGCCTCTATTCCAACAAACCGTCTTGTCTTCTTTGTGAAGAATTTGATCCAATGCCTCCAATCTGAAGATTTGCATCTCAGCCTCAAAGCCGAAATACTACAAAGCTTGGTGTTCGTTCTCCCTTGTATCCAGGAGATGTATGGGTCGCATTGGGAGGAGTGCATGGAAATTCTCAGTGAGACCTGGCAGGAGACTAGCGGTGGCGAAGATGCCCTTCCTGTCCTTTTAGCATCTTTCCGACTATTTTCTCGTCTGAGGTCGATTGCAGACGATGAAGAGAGCAATGATGATGTCAAAGATGCTTGGACCGAACGGAAGAGTTCCATGTGTAACTGCTTGACCTCAGTGCTTCGAAAGTTTGGTAAGCCTAATTCTGCTCGTGTTTCAAGTACGTGGAACTAATAGTGAAGACTCTTTAACTACTTTCCATCAACCTCGTGATGTCACCGTTGACGCTCTGTGCCGCCTGGTTAGCACGATACCGATTGAGAATCTCGAAGACGTCGGCAAGATTTTCCCTCTTCTAACCGCACACAGCCGGAGCGTTCAGCGCGCGGCTTACACTGTTCTCCATCGCTATATCCCAAGTGTTCAGGAACAAGTGTCTTTTGACGTGGCTTTGTCTAAGACCGCTGTCACCTTGCCTGATGAGTTGATGTCTTTGCTTCTTGAAGCGCCTACTATGGAAACGGTCAATCTTTCGTTTGGAGACGAGAGGGTTTGGTCAACTATCCGCTCCTACCTCTTAAGCTGGAAGATTGTATTCGATCACTTTTCCAATGCAGTAAGTCGGCATCTGTTACAGTTTCTATTTCAAGCCAGCTAACTTGTTCCAGTCCATTGCTGTCAAGGAGTACTACGTCTCCAGTATCAAGGAGAACGAGGTTCTTATTCCTTTGCTGGAGTTCATGTTCGATTTCCTGCAAAAGTCCCACGGTAAGATGGTGGATGCATCGAAGTTTGATGTTCGAAGCTTCGAACCGGACGAAGCCGAGGATTCGGAGAAAGACATCGAATGGCTCCTTGTTCACCTATACTTCTTGTGCTTGAAGCATGTCGCGAATATGACCAAGGGTTGGTGGCTTGACTCGAAGAAACGTATCAAGGGGCCGGTGGAAACGTGGACGGAGAAATATGTAAGGCCCCAAAACGGCCGGCTCTACGTGCAGCCAGCTTGCTGACCGTACTTCAGATCTCACCCTTAATTATCGCGGATTCTCTGCAGGGAGTCATGGAGTGGATCGCGACTCAGGACCCCAACGAAGAGCGGGCCTTGTCGGTGAAGGTGTCCGCGAAAACTGCTGAGATCATTGCTAGCATTCCCGTCGACGAAGAATCACCACCAGTCGCCTTGTCGATATCCTTGCCCCCGGCTTATCCACTGCAATTGGCTTCGGTTGTCGGACGCAGCCGGGTCTTGGTGGACGAAAAGAAATGGAACAATTGGCTGCTTACAATTCAAGGCGTGATCATGTTTTCCAATGGCAACCTGGTGGATGGCTTGCTGGCATTCCGAAAGAACGTGCAGGGGGCGTTGAAGGGACAGAGCGAGTGCGCGATTTGCTACTCGGTCATTTCAACGGACATGCAGACACCGAACAAACGATGCGCGACGTGCAAAAACACATTCCACTCGGTGTGCCTGTTCCGCTGGTTCAAGAGCAGCAACCAGAGTACTTGTCCGCTGTGCCGAAACAATTTCGTTTACGTATGAGCGAGTTGGGACGGACATTTGGACAGGCGATGTACATTATTCTTGAGTAAATATATAGCGTACTCTGGGTTGATTTTCTACAAGCCTCTCCGTTTATTTTTCACCGATTAAATTTGACCAAATTCTTAGGGAGATACGCTGATCCCTATTGGGTATATTCCGAAATACCAGGGGTCAGACAATGGTGATGTGGATGTGATATGTTAAAAAATGCCTTCTTCACCCCTCAACACTAGGTACCTTTAGGTACCGTTGTCTAGACACTGGCATTTTGATAACTGATCATGAACACCCACCAAGTATCGACTTCTACTCTCAATGTCATGGATCTTGCCTGATACTTTTCTCTCTTTCTCTTTTTTCTCTTCTTTTCTTTTTTTTGCCTTCTTTGTTAAGGACATGATTTCCATCCAAGTACAAATAGTATATAAGCGTTAGCCCTAGTCACAGATAATGGCCCATCTTCAGGTACTGAGTGAAAGGTTGAAGTATTGTGGAGTGGTGGTATAGAGGAAGGTTGAAACTGACATCAGCGCATCGTGTTGATACTGCGGGGGGGCAGAAAATCCCCCCACCGCCGCCGCCACCAGCACGCACAGCTCTCAACGTCCCCTCCCGAGCTTCCCTTGAGCTTTCCCTGCTATCTATGTCCGCCTCCCAGATTCCCAACCTCAATTCGCTCCGGCGCGGCGGTGCTCGCGGCCGCTTTCGAGGTCGCGGTGCGTCCTCCCCTGGTCGTCCCGGCGAGGGCCATAGCGCCAGCAAAGACCGGGTGGTGCAGGGCACCGACAATGATGCCAGCGTCTCCCGGCTCAGTGCAGTGCGACTTGGATACGTCGAGGATGCGTTTGCCCCGTTTCTGACGCCGCCGGGGTTAGAAACCAGACGGTTGCCCATCATTAATCGAGGTATTTGCCTGACTGTCTCCCTCTTGCTACTATCCTCTCTGTCTTAACACCGGGATCGACTGTATTCAGGCACCTACGTCAGAACCGTCGCCATCGACCGCCTCGTTCACCAATTCCTTGCCCACCACCCCCAGCAGAAGAAACAAATCTTGTCGCTTGGAGCGGGCACGGATACGCGCGCGTTTCGGCTCTTCTCGCAGACCCCGCGCCCTCATCTGATCTATCATGAGATCGACTTCGCCGTCAACACCGCGGCGAAGATTAGGTTTATTCGCGCAACGCCGCGTCTTCAGCAAGCTTTGGGTATTCTTGGTCGCGGTGCACCAGATGTTACGATTTCTCAGACGGCGGATGCGCTGCACTCGTCCGATTATCACCTCCACCCCCTTGATCTGCGAACCCTGCGTCGCACACCACCGGCCGCTGAGGAGCAGCAACCGGCGCCGGATGAAACTATCCTTCGAGACGTCGATCCTACCCTCCCCACACTACTGATATCAGAATGCTGTCTGGTGTATTTGTCTCCACGCGAAGCGGCCGACGTGGTGGGCTACTTTACCGAACGGGTCTTTGGGCCGGGGAAAGCGTCCTTGGAAGGGAACAGAGACGCGACGATGACGACAACACCACCACTCGGATTGATTCTCTATGAACCCATCCGTCCGGATGACGCATTTGGGCGGACGATGGTATCGAATCTGGCGACGCGGGGGATTCAATTGCAGACGCTGCATCAGTATGCGTCACTGGGGGCGCAGCGACGGCGCCTTCGCGAGCAGGGCTTTGCGACGGGTCAGGCGGCGGCCGACATCGACTTTATCTGGGAGCGATGGGTGCATGAGGCGGAGAAGGAGCGGGTGTCGGGGCTGGAAATGTTGGATGAGATGGAGGAGTGGCAGTTGCTGGCGCGACATTACTGTGTGGCGTGGGGATGGCGGGAGGGTCAGGG
>RHLO01000412.1:0-12590 GCA_003719415.1 Aspergillus olivimuriae | reverse complement strand
TCCCACCGGCCACCTCTGCACTCAGCTGCCCTCCGCTTTTTCCTCCGCTGAATCCGATCCCCCTTTATCCAGATACCGTCAAGAGTTCGTTGCCAGAATGGCCTTCGCTGAGCTGTAGATCCCTCACTGGGGAGCCCTTCCCTGGCTCCCCAGTCCAGCAGCTCCGAGTATCCTCCCATCGACTTGACGATATCTGTTCTCTTTCGACGCATCGGCTTGCCGCGTCGGAATTGCCCCCCAGTACATTCACAGGAGAGGCACTTTGACGTCCATCCGGGACGCAGAGGTGCTTTTGCAATCCACCCCCTCCGGAAAAAAAAAAGTCTTGCTCTCCCTCCCTCGCCCTCTCACCCCTCCTCGGTTCGCACCCGATCAGATCCATTCAACCGCCACGGATCTCTTCGACCGGACTTCTCTTTCCACGTCTTACGATCACGAATACTCCCACGATTACGAATTGACGGTCGAGAACCACTCACCTCCTTTTGCCGACCTACCTCCCAGGGCGACGATCTTGACATCATCGGTCATATCAACATTGACCGAACAGAACACAAAAGAAATTTTTTACCCGATTGCACCCCTGAATAAAAGTTCTTGGTTAAACCGAACATAAACATAAACTACTATCAATGTCTCCGAGCTCGCAACATTACAGACGGCCCTCCGCGCAACAAAACCGTGCTCGTCTCTCCAGCCCGATTGCCATGGCGCAGAACCCCCAACGACGGTCCAGCAAGGGCCTCCCCGCTGGGACTGCGACGTCCGACAGGAAACGTCGAGCCCCTTCTATCTCCAGTGTCTCCTCCGTGTCATCCGTCCAGGATATCAGCGATGATGACAATGACTCGGAAGAGGACGCGGATGACGAAGATGAACAGCCTGCTGTCCGGGCCCCGTCTTATGGTCGTCGAGACCGGGGGCATAAGACGGGAATGAAGTCGACTAAGCGGGTCAAGAAAAGACGACTCTCCGAAGACGATGGCTACGACGCCCAGCGCAGCAGCGATGATAACGTCTCGGATGACAGCTCCGATGACGTCTATGCTGCCGTGGACTACATCAGTGATGGCGACGATGAAGAAGATCGCGATGTCGAGAAGTTGGAGGAGTTGCTCATCGTCGAGTCGGAGGATGAACATGACCTCGATGGCATGTTGGCCACCGCGAATGTCTCGAATGCTCATGATTGGGCCGGCCCCAATGTATTTGATGATCACATGATGTTGTCCACCGCGTCCTTTTTCGACGAAGAGCAGTTGTACAGTGCGATGGGCGCCTTTGGTGATGCTGATATTGCCAGCGAGACCGCCGTGGAGACCCCGGTGGCCCGTCGGGTGCATTTCGAGGAGATGTCGGATTCCTCCTCGGACAGTGACTCCCACTCCGATGATGAAATCCCCGGCGATTTCCTCCAGCAGGATTGTCTGGACCCCCAGCTCCGTCGGATGATTGAAAATGATAATGACAACTACGCCACCAAACACCGGCGCCAGTCGAACGAAATGTACGCCGACTCGGACTATGGTCACTCCAACATTTACCACGTGGAGTCTGATGCGGTCTCTGAGCAGTCGGAGTCGAGCGGCTATGAGAGTATGCAGTTCACCTTTTGTCTTTCCATGCCGTCCTGTGCTGACCTGAACCCTCCCCTCCTGAAGCCGATGATGGTGAGACTACAGATGAAGACTTGCCTCCTCCGGCCACTATCACCCATCCCCGATCGATCCTGCGCCGTGACTCTTCGGCTTCCTTGGCCCCTACCGCTGATGACAAGAGTGACACGACCATTCGCCGCCGGGGTCCCATCATGGGTACCTTCGTGGCGGATCCCAACAAACCTGTCGCTTTGGTGGACTGCACGGGCAAGCATCTGGTGATCATCCCGGCCTACGCTTCTTCCCGCCATGACTGGTTGGAGTCGACAACGAACAGCATCTGTGGCACCGCCAACAACAGCCCACGGGCGACCACAATGCACCTGATTGATGAGAGCGACACGGACATCCTGGCGTCGCCCAACCAGGTGGACCTGAGCCCGATGCTGGCCTCCAGTGCCAATTTGATGATGACGGCCCTGGGCAATGATATTGCGCCTGGTGGCCAGGTTATGGGCCCCCCCGAAGCCTTCTACCCGTCGCGCGAATTTGCCATTGATAGCTCGTTCGAGGATGACGACGATGAAGATCCCGAATCCTGTCTGAACGTGGACGACTTTATCGACTTTGGCAACGGGTCGTCGGACGATGAGATGGACAAGGCGTTTGATGATGATGCTTTGCCCTCGCCCATGGCGGCGCCGTCATCGATGCCACCGGTGGCATCGGGGACCCCCACGCCCAATCGGTGTGGCGATCCGCAGCAGGCGAGCAGTGCCGAGCGATTCTTGAACCATCTGGACCGCGGCATCGTGACGGCGTTCCGACGGAACCACAACCGGTACCAGGCATTGCTGCGACTCCCGCAGCATCGGGAGTTCATGCCGGCGAACTCGCCCTCGCGGCCGGCGAGCGTGTTCCGACATGCACGACATGCGGATCAACGGACGCCCACCCGCAAGCGCAAAGCCAGTGGGTATACGGAGGGGGAGGCGGTGCGGCGAAAGCTGATGGACGCCCAGCGCCGGGGTCACCTGCAATTTTAAATGGCATGGAGTAGAAGTGGTGCTTTCTCGTCGCGCTCGTCTCACGATACCCTCTCGTCTGTTTGTGACTATGATGTCTCGGAGTTTTACGCGGAGTGCTGGGAGGATCTGGATGATTTGGCTCTTGCTTTGTAGTGACTTGATTTCCTATTCTATTTCTTTTTACATTTCCTTTGATCTCTTTCTTTGTTCGGTTTTTTCTTTCTTTTTTTCTTTTTTTTTTTCTTTTGGAATTCCCTGGGGGAAGCGTCTGTGCATAGACCGTCGAGGCTGTTGTTCCGGTGGCGTGCTGGGCTTGAGGCCCAGCGGGGACATGACGGTGGGTGAAACGGGGTGGATGCAAAAGTTGGGCCTGTACCTACCGTCGAACCATGAATGAAGTTTCCCAGATGTACTCCGTCCTCGGTATATTTGCTCAGTCTGGACCGAACCAGACAGGCTGACTCGATGCCAAGCCGGTCGAAGCGAAGGGCTGAGTCGGGGCCAATCAGGGCCGGGCTATAAATAGCACGTGAGACGGGTTGAGTTTCAGCCATCAAGCCTTTGCTAGCGACGCTTCTTTGTCGTCCACCTCCTTCCCCTGACACCTCATGCGTCGCCCTCCGCCGCCACGCTCGGGAGACGACGATGACGATGCTGCTGCTGCTGCTGCTGATTTGCAACCCGACCGAGGTGACAGCGCTGACAACCACCGCCATCGCACGGCGCGTCCTCCCCCACTGTCGATCCGGCGCGTGGACCCCCCTCCACCAGTCCTGGGAACGAGTGTGGATGGAGACTTCCTCAGCGTTTGGAGGCGTGCCTCGAACCAGCCCCTGACGACGCTGGGCTTCCCCACTCCGATTGGATCGCAGCGGAGTTCCTCACGCCGGCGCGTTTGATGGCCACCTCCTGCAGCGAAGCAACCGCCTTGTTCGTCTAGCGCTGGGACGACCGCCATCCAGGCACCATGGGCTGATTGGGTCTGCACGCTGGAGACGCCGCAGGTTCCTGCACTAGCCGACCATCCGGCACGCCACCATTGGGTCGTCGCAGCAGGACTGGTTGCCAGTGTCTCACTTTTCGCTTCATCCTGGCACACTAACCCGCAGCCACCAGGGACAGAACCCCCCGCGAGTGGGCGGAATGGAGCGCCTTCAGGGCCCCAGACCCTGTTCCTGGCCCGGAGGGAACGGAAGTCGTACCATCGATCGATCCATCATCCCTCCAGCAATAGTACGCCCTCAGGGCCTTCTTAAAGACGCTGGCTGCCCTCCCCCCCTCGGGGATACTGGTCCATGTCTTGTCCACCTTCGTTTCTTTGTTGTGTTGGTTGTTTCTTTCTCCCTTTGCTCGTCGCTCTGCCATTCGTTGTGAATTGGTATTGCTCGTGGGTGTCCACTGAACGGATTCAGTATCAGACACTCCCTCGTCACTCGTTCCACGGGGATCACTCTTTGTCCCTGCCCTTCGTTCCGGATTCGTGACTTACATTGTTGTCGCTGGTCTCGATAATAAGAAAAGCTGCCCATCCTCATTGACTTGGCCTCTTGCCACTACTCCTCCACTCTTTCGAATCCTTTTCCCCTTGCAACTACGGTTGACTAGACTCTTGTCGCCATGAAGGCCACCACGTCGGTCACCATCCTGTCCCTCATTGCCCTGGCCCAGGCCCATGTGCCCGGCCTGGTAAGTGTCCCGCGCACTCAGTCCACTGGACATCTCGCTGACCGGCCTAGTGGTGGGGCACCGATACTTGCTACACCAGCCCCGATAACACCGACAACGAGTGTACCGAGGACCAGAGACATGGTCTGAACTGGGGAGACCTCGGCGACGGCTCCTTCTCCCACTACCGGGGCTTTGACTTCTCGGGCTTCTCCAAGAAGGACAAGGGTAGCTCTGTAAGTTCCCATCGACGGGGGAGTGTCTCACCAGATACTAACAGCGTTAGGGCTCCTGCATCGAGGGTAAGCTCTCGGGCGGCCTCAAGTTCTCTCGTGGCGACAGCTTCTCCGTGAGCAACTTCCGTCTGTCTACCTCCAAGAAGACCGACGTCAAGATCCACTATGGCATGCCGGACGGCTCCAGCTGCAAGAGCGTGGCCTCGTGCTCCCCCGAGGGATCCGACATCACCAATGAGCAGTGCGGTGGTGCCATCTCCGTCTCCTTCGAGCGTCACCATCATGATGATGATGATGACGACGACGAGGACTGTGACTTGGGCATCCACCACATTGACTTTGACTGCACCCCGGGCGAGAAGCCCCCCACGTCCCACTCGCACACCTCGACCGCGCCGACGAGCACTCCTGCGGAGACGGGTGTTAGCCCGACCTCGTCTTCGCCCGTCATCCCCCCGCCGGCTTCCTCCTCGTCCGGCGCCGTCACGGTGCCGCCGTCCAGCACTCCGGTGCGCATGACCACCTCGACGGTGTATGTCACCAGCGAGGTGACCATCACGAGCTGCGCGCCCACCGTGACTAACTGCCCGGCCGACTCGACCACCGTGGTCACCTCCACCATTGCGGTCTCCACGACGGTCTGCCCCGTCACCGAGACCGAGCAGCCGAGCACCCAGTCGGTGCCCGTGCCCTCGGGATCCAGCAGCACCACCGCCCCGGCGGAGACCGCTCCCAGCACCACCTCGGCGTCTGTCCCCACTGGCAGCTCCCCCGTGGAGGGCTCCTCGAGCAGCCCGGTCCCGACCTCGTCCGTCCCCTATCCCACCGACGTGTCTCCCACTGGTCCCGTCGAGGAGGGCTCGACCACAACCGTCATTACCTATGAGACCGTGACGACCTGCCCCGTCACCGCCACGGCCACTTCCAGCGGCGTCGTCACCACCTCGGTCTACAGCACCATCTCCACCATGACCGTCACGTCGACGGCCACGGTGTGCAATAAGTGCACGGCCACTGTCCCGACTGGAGTTGCTCCCGTGACCACCCCGGCTTCGGGCACTACCACGGAGGCATCCCCGATCCCGAGCACCACGACTGTCATCACCTACGAGACTGTGACCACCTGCCCGGTGACCAAGACCCTGACCTCGGGCGGCTCGCCGGTCACCTCGGTCTACAGCACTATCTCGACGATGACCCTCACCTCGACCAGCGTGGTGCCGGTGCCCACGACGCCCGTGCCGTCCGCGCCCTGCCCCAACGTCGTGCCCAAGTGCATCAACACCTGGCTCAGCCTGCCCAAGTGCGACTCCAACGCCGACGCCAAGTGCTTCTGCCCGTCCAGCGACTTCACCGACAAGGTGATCGCCTGTATCCAGGCCTGGGGAGCTTCCGACGAGGAAGTCCAGGACGCTCTGTCCTACTTCACCGGCATCTGCGCCCCCTACGTCCCTGAGAACCCGGGTATCGTCACCGCCGTGCCCACCACCATCACCCTGGTGCCCACCGTCGCCCCGTCCGTCACCGACGTCTCCCCCGTGTCGGCCACCACCGGCGGTCCCGGCGCTGTGACCGCGCCTCCGGCTCCCTGCACCACCATTACCTACTCGACCTACACTGTGACCGTGCCGCAGGTCTCCTTCAGCACCGGCCAGGGCAGCGACACCACCACCGTCGGCCTGGTCCCGGCCCCGACCGGCGTGTCCCCCGTCACCACCGGTCTGCCCAACCCCTGGCTCACGTCCAGCTGGTTCACTCGCGCCACCGGCACTCCGTCGGCGACCCCCTCGCCGACCCTCCCCCTGCCCAACGCCGGTGCGACCGAGAAGGTGTCGGCGGGACTCCTGTGGGCCATGGGCGTCATCGCTGTGGCAGGCTTCGTCTAGAGCTGTCCCTCTCTCTCTCTCTCTTGGATAATCGTCTTATCCGTATATTCCTCGTTGCGGGAATATTTTCCTTCGTCGTGTCTACAGATGGTGCGTAATGTGGGGAGATTGATGTACCGATCTAGTTAGATGGTGTATATTGCTACTGCGTAATAAGAGTTGTCTTTGTCTTTGTCTTTGTTGTCTTCATGATGAGTAATGAGTAGATATCGGAGACTTGTAGAGTAAGCTTTACGCATATGATGGAGGCGTCTGGGATATATACATGACCCACCGCATTCAGAGGTAATGGATGTCTTGTATACAGGACTGGGCGGAAATCGCCAATTCGACGGTCAAAGTAGATGGTGCTGAATCGGAGCTGATACCTCAGGTACCTTCGTGTCCGGATATCACAAGGTGATGACAACTGTTGTCTGACGTGTCCAGATTTGGCTTGCAGTGTCCAAGCCAAGTATGTATACAACATACATAGGTCGGACGAGCGGCATTGAGGTACGGGCGTTGCCATTTAGATAGTCTCTTTTTCTTCGTCTTCGCTTTGTCGGTGTGGTTGGTGTGGTTGTGTGATTGATCGCTCGGAATATTATAACACCGATCAGGGGAAACCTGCCAACAGCAAATGCCAGACAACAAATGAATGATTGAAATATCTATACCAACTCCTAGAAAGAATATGAAACATCCGAGCTCCTGCTCCTATCGTATGTCGCCCTCCCCAACGCCAGTATTACATATCAGATGGTAACGCCAAAATATCACCCAGGCCCGGCGAGCTTAATGTCGCCCCCGTCGTGTACGCTCGCTGTTCTCCTCCTTCCCGCCGACCGCACCACCCCCCTTCACGGGGTAAAGATGCACCCCCATATCGGTCGGGAACTCGGGATGCAACAGACTGAACCGGTTCGGGTTCTGCGGCACCCCGTCCACCTCCGCGGGCACCGGCTCCACCAGCAGATTGATCAGATTGCGGTCCAGATAGCTGGCCGGCTTGGAGTGCAGTCGGTCCATGCGCGCCCAGTCGTCATCGACCTCCTCGTTCATCAAGGGAGGCAGCGGTGGCGCTCCGTTGTTGCTCGACCGCGCGTGGTAGTTTGCCAGGATATTGTAGGGCAGATTCGGTCGCACTGCCGGCTTGTCAGACAGCTCGGCTAGCGCGTTGAGCGCGTGGTTGCCGTGTGTGCGGGTCGACCGCGTGGCGTGGAAGTTCTGGCTAGCAGTGCGCGCCATGTCTGTCGCGGGCGTACCGTCCTCGGTGCCGTCACCGACTCCAGACCCGTCTTCGGCGTCGGTGTTGTTGCCATTGGTGGCTGTGCCGGAGGGTTGGTCGGCGCGTTTGGAGGTCGAGAAGAAGTGTACCGTTGCGACGTGGGCCTGGTTGGCATGCGCACTCAGCTCCTTGTCGGTGAACAGCTGGTGGATGGAGTAGACTGGTGCATGCTGCTGCTGCGTCACCTGGGTCTTGATGCGTTCCGCCGGGTTGTTCGAGAAGCCCTCGCGCACCGGCGAGCCCACGTCGTCCTCTGGCGCTTTGCGCTTGCGCTTGTTGAAGTGTTCCGACATGATGCCGTTACCGAGCTCGTCCAGATCGACCCGGTGGCGTGTATGGCGGGTCTTTCGGTTCCCGTGGATGCCGCCGGGGCTCGCGGGATTGGTAATGCTGAATTGGTTCGGATGGAGGAGCAGCGCGTTGGTATCGGCCAAGTCCAATTGCTCTTTTTCGCGCATCAAGCGGAGCCGCTTGGTGGAGATCTGCTGGACCAGGCGTTCACGGACCGTCGAGGACAGGTTGTTGTATTCTTCCTCGGCGAAGTGGACTCGGAAGGCATACTCGCGCTTGAACCGTTCCAGGTTACTATTATGCCGGTTCTGGACAAGACATCATCAGCACACGCACATCTCAGCCCGTGGGCCGTCAGTCGGGAGTCAAACGCACCATCACCATGGTCAACTCGGCATCCTTATCCGCTTTGACCTGGTTGACCTCCTGCACAAACCGAGAGTACCACAGTCCCGCCAGACTGGCCATCTCCTTGGCGAACTTGCCCCCGCCCACGGTATTCTCGATCAGCTGGGAGACATCGTCGGCCGAGTCGGGCAGCGGACCGGGTTCGTAGGGGTCCGCATTGTTGATCAGGGTCATATCGCATTGTAGAGCATGCAGCTGCTGGCGGAACTGGGTGTCCCGATTGTGGCTGAACGAGGCCGTGAGGTCATGCAGACGCTCCTGAAGGGCACTGCGGCGCTTGTCTCGTTTGGACAGCGGCACGCTGGTCGGGGGACTCGTTGATCGACCCCGCGAGGGCAGGGTATTGGAGGGACCGCCGCCCGGCGAGCCTGGAGCGGGAGAATAGGCCATGGCTCGTATCGAGGCCTCGCTGGCGGTGGATTGGGGGCGCCGAGGGGAGAGGGTGGCAGGATGTTCACGAGACGTCCGTCTCGGGGGGGAGGATCTATACTGAGGGGCCTCGCAGACGGTCAGCGAGGATGGCCCGCAGAAAAATATAAACACAACTCGGACAAGCGCACGACAGCAGCCGCAATGAAGGCGCAGGGGACGCGAGATGGATGGTGGAGGAGGAAGCGAGAGAAAACAGAGGGCGGAGGTCATCCTGTCGCTCCGCCCCATGCGGCCTAGCGTCGGTCATGCGCCCTCACCGCCCACCGGACGCCGGCAAACGGTATTTGTGTATTTCGCCCGCGCTAGAAGGTATTATTGGCGTTATCGGGTGACGGCAGATTCCTTCCCTCCAGCTGCTCGCCAACGATGCATCGCCCTGGTACCTACAGACTAACAGACCACCTACAGACCACCTACAGACTGCACCTCGCTGATCATATCTAATCGTATTCATGGATCGATCGTAGGGTCTCCCACCCCGTCGAAGCTATGCTAATTCATCGTGCCAAACAAACATCCTGGGTATTTATATCCGACAAAATGCACCATAAGACCGCCCCGAAAGCAAACCAAAAAACCGCCCGGAACACCAAGTGACGCCACCGTTCCCACCAAGGTCCCATTTTTAGTGCTCGACCCTAGTATCGCCCGTGAAGAAAGTGAAATGTGAGAAACGACAAAAGAAAATCATCTCAAGAGACCGCGGTCTAATGAGTCCGGCGAATGACGAAGACGCCCAGCTCGACGCCGTCGCGAGGCTCCATCTCCTCGCCGTAGGGTCGACGGCGGATGCCATCGAGGATCTCCCCGAGGAGCATAGCCGACGTCACCTCCTTATCTTGCAGCAAATAACTCGTCGATATATTGGAGAGACTCTTGTTCGCCGGAAGTCGACGGCCATTCTGCCAGTAGAGGCTCAGAACCTCCTTCATGCGGGTCTTCTCCTGGTGGATGTACCATTCCGTCCACACATGGCGATCCAGGTGCGCGCTGCCCTTGCGGGCATCGACCACACTGAACCGCGAGGACGAGGAGCTCAACGTATCGCACAGGTTCATCAGGTGGTCTCGCATCGTATCGAAATCTTCCATGTGAGCGACCGAGGCCATGCGGCCTAGGTACCGACCAATGTCGGCCGACAATTCGTTCACCACCACGAGCTGCCGGAGCAGCGGGTCCAGGATAGGGCCCAGATATTGCGATTTGAAGGTCGATGCCCCGCGGCGAGTAGGATAGACGAAGAGAAGCGATCCACCGTCCGGCGACAGCTCGCAGAGCCGGTCCACCAAAAACGAGGGGCGTGAGGGGCTGAAGAGGTCCTTGTATTCCTGACCGGAGGACGGAGGCAGATAGCGTTCGAGGACCGAGATGTGGACGCTGAACGGCGGGACGATGGGCATGGGGAAATGCGCGGCCTTGGGCTGAATGGGGCCTCGGAAATCGTGGTAGGCCGAGACCACGGCGGCACTGGAAAAGACCGCCGGGTTGAAGTAGTCCTCCACGGCGAAGAGGGAACGGGGGGTGTTTGGAGGGGACGAAGGCAGGTTGGCGAGGCTGAACTGTTCGGGCACGGCATGCGTGATGTTGATGTACGGGGGCTGGCCGTTTTGGAAGTGGTGCTGCACGGCGTGAAGCAGCGCCGTGAACACATCCTCGTTAGGGGGGACTGCCACGGTTTTATCGGCCGGACGTGGGTAAGGAAGCATCTGCGACACCATCTTGACGGCTTCGCCGCGGGAGTTGGCGAGCGGCAGGGACGAGACTTGAGACAAAAGTCCGTTAGCACCGGAGGGGAACCACGGCCGAGAAACGACCAACATACCTGCAGCCTCCGTGGCGTTCTCCAGCCACGAATTGTCATCGCAGTCCATATCGCCGGAGGAGCCGGGGCTGCCTCCGGAACTCGACGGCGAGATATTGGACAGCTGATCCGAGGGGCTGTTCAGCCCGTCTGAATGGGAATTGCGCGGACCGTTGTCCATGTTGGGGCCTTCCTCCATGGGGATCGGCCCCGTGTGGCGGTCCATATGGGGTTCAAAGAGTAGCATTCCGGATTGAGGGCTCCACGCGACGTGCTCGTCGTCATCCGGTGGCGTGGGCGGTAAGGTCGAGGGATAGTCACCTTTCGAGGATGAATCCCACAGCGTGGAGGTCGACTGGGAGGTTCCAGTCGCCAGCGAGCTCGACGCGGGGGATCGGGTCGAGAGGCGGAGACGGGAATCCGCCGAGTGCGTGCGAGAATCGGCTCCGCTGGAGGATTTGGGCAGGCCGAGGGGGTCAAAGGAGGGTAAATGCAGCGAAGCGTTGCTTCTCGACAGGAAACGGGAGACAGGGGACGGCTTGGTGAGGATGGATCCCTGCGAGGCTCGCCGCTTGAGTCGGCTGGAGCCGACGTCCTGAGGCGAGTTGGGGTATTGGTGGAGGGGGGCGATGGGACTGAGTTGCATGGGGTCGTCCTTTGCATCGGCGGTGTCGACACGGGCTCCTAGAGCAGACGTCTGGGACGAGGATGGGGCGGCGACGGTGAAAGGTGAATACATGTCAGGGCTATCTCGCACCAGAGCCGTCGGCCGATATGGTCCATGACACTGTGGGTGATTCATCCAGTCTGCGTTGGGTCGCAACGGAGGCGGAGCGGGCGCGAGCGACGGCGAGACAACGACGACGACACTCTGGGCGGTGCTTTCACGATTCGAGCCACTCCGTCGGTCGATGGCAGGAGAATCACCGAAGAATCGTGGGCCGTGACGGAGGTGAGAGGGGTTGCGGTCGTCCCGATGGTCTGGGGGGGAAGAAACCGGGCGCCGAGAGCGACGGTGGTTGAGCGATGGTGGTGTGTAGTGATTGAGATGAGGGAGTGTGGTGAGGATGGGGACGGTCGGGTGGGAGGCAGAGGGGGAATGGGGTCAAAAGGGTGAGCGGGAGAGGGGAGAGGAGAGAGAGAAAGAGAGAGAAGGCCGGCGAGTGGAGGTGACGATAATGATGATACAGTGGGGACGGGGCAGGAGATTGGAGGGAAGCGTGAGTCGTAGGGAGACGAGCAGCGCAGAGCGGAATCATGACGCTGGGGAAATTGACCCAAGGGCCAGACCGGCCAGCGGAAAACCAGACGAAGGGCCTCGGGCTGCCACTGTCCACCCGGCGTTCTAGACCGGCCGGCCTGGGCTGGATTGGGGCATCCATGACACGAGGGCCGGTCGGCGGCGGCTGGTTTTTGGGTTATGCCCGTGCATAATTCTGCCCTCCGCCCGCCGACCTGCTACCTGCTCTCCCCGGGGGCTTCAAATCATCCTCTTACCGCTGACAGAGAGTCGGCGGGATGGATGACTCTGGATGCTCCCGCCGACCGGATGGCCGCCATCACCACGGCGGGGGGTTCACCGACGAGCACAGCGTCCACATCGACAGTAGTCTAGGCCCTTTCAGCGTGGCTGATCGGAGCTAGTACCGCCTATCCCGAAACGGGCATTACACGGGCCCTGCTTTTTTTTTTTTTTTTTCTTTTTTTTTTTTTTTTTTTCTTTTTCGCCTCCCACAGACTACCCGACCCACCCAACCGACGCGATGAGAACCAACACTGCAACCGCCCCAGACAGCGCAGACTCAGGAAATTGGCCTGGTCAGAGGTTAATGACCCCATCGTCATCCCAATTCCATCACGGCTGGCCCATCCGTCCAGAGCCCCGTCGGGTGGGAGACGGTATTGATCGTCATGCGCTCTGGGGCTAGATTCCGGCCTGACGAATGTTACATGTTTTTTTTCTTTTCTTTTTCTT
>RHLO01000411.1:26059-45808 GCA_003719415.1 Aspergillus olivimuriae | reverse complement strand
ATTAGGATGTACTATAATCTATAATTCTTATTACATCCCACATAACAACTAGAGAAACTTAAAGTAGTCTTAAGTTTCTAACTTCTATAATACCTCTAATATATATTATCTTAATATAAATTTTACCTCTTAAGAATTTGCATTTGTGCCGAGGAGGCCGTTTCTGGCGCCGAATGCGGCCAGAAATGGCTTCCTCGGCACCACCCGTCCGCACACGCACTCTCTCACTTCGAGCACACACCCCGCCGTGGTGTTTCCCTGGCCCTGGTATTCAAAGTATTCAACGCCGTATTCGATTGTCCGCGCGGGCTAGCCTTCTCGTCAGATTAGGCCCACCCGTCGGAGGGCGACCTGCCCTACCTACCCACCGCCTCATTGCCCAACCCTTTTACTCACTCGGCTTAACAGTGCTCTGTTTTCCAAAGTAGCAGAACGGAAGACCGAAACAGCACCCATCGATCGCCGCGACCATGTATATAAACTTCAGAGCAAGCCCGTCTGATAAAGCTTTCGTTGCAGACTTGTTTATTACACATTCCCACTATTCATTTGTCCAATGAATGGGCTTGGCTTGACATTAATCTATACTATCAATTGGACTTTATCATTAACACTTGCCTGACCGTTCTCGGCCTTCATCTCCCCGTTTATTCCCATGGATTTATCGGAGGACGTGGCCAGTGACTCGTCCGAAGTCTCATTTCATCCCTATACAGATCCATCCGACGAGTCCGACGCGGACACAGACGCAATCTCTATCGATGTCCCCTCACGGGAAGATACGGGTGATCCCTCGAAATTCCCACAGCCGACACGTCTCTCGAGGGCTCAACTTCTAGCGGAATACAGTGACGACCCAGATGACAATACGGACGAAGACATTCAAGATGTTCCTCTTGACTATGGGCGCTCGGAGCAGACGAAGAACAAAAGAAAAAGAATAGAGCAGCGCTGGCTCAAGTAGGTCGCTCTATGAGGAATCCCTCAGCAGCTTCCCTTGTTAATACTTGATATAGATATTGCGAAGTCAAAGCCTCCGAAGAGGGCGCAGCGGCAAAATGGGCCAACCCAGAGCAGGCCATCCGGCTCATCCTGCCCAATGATGTCCATCGGTTTCTAAATTACTGCATGAAATTGAAGTATGGAAAGAACGGTCGGCGCCTGAAACGTATAAGAAAGGCCAGTGCTTTAAGAGCGGATTGGAAGACCTTTCGAGGCTATTATCGCACAATCACCCGCAGCAGTATCAGCCCGGAATACAGTGAAGAAATCAATGCGGTAGGTCGACTTTCCAGCCTTCAATGGGGCTGACTGACACTGGAATAGGGCCTGCGGAAGCTCATAGACAAATATGACCTCGATAAGCAAGAACGAGAAAAGCTTCCCGTCTACGTCCAAGACCTGACGGAGCTCAACGAGACCATTCTGCGAACCCAAGAAAAACGATTCCATTTTGGGTATGAACGCATTCAGCTCTGCCTATTCACCATGCTCGGAATTTTTACAGTGAACCGCTTGAGTGCTCTCCTCTCATTGCAGTTCAGACACCTACGCTTCTCTATCCAGAAAGATCCCGACGAGGGCCCTCCAATTCTGATGGTGGAGATTAGATCGGAGCATACAAAACAGTTTCTTGGCACCACATCAGAGTATGTGATAGCCTATCTAATGGCGGACATGCTCTCGATACTGACTGATGATTAGGAATAACTTCCCGTTTCCCGAAATCATTGACGACCCTTCGCTGATTTTCAGCCCCCATGTATTTATATTTGGCATAGTGATTTGGTTACGAGTCTTTGACGTCCCCGAACTTTCATCAATGGAGGACCTTCGTAGCCTATTTGTCGCGCATGGATGTCAGCAAATGGAGCTACCGCTGCGTCCGGAAATCGAAGAATGGTACATTTTCTGCGGGACAGCTGTGGTTGCTGGAGAAGTTGTCCTGCAGTGGGAGAGACCCATGACCTCCAGTGCTATGTCTGGACGACTGAGAACTGTTGGCGAAATCCATGGTTGGCTCCACTCAATGTTTGCGCACCGATTTCGATATGGAGGAGGAAAGATGCTAAATCAAAACGATACCGTGAGCGAAGCACAGCAGAACCTTATCATGAAGCACGCAAACATCAGCACTTTCTTGAACCATTATCTTCCTCGCCATATCGACACTGACATGCAAAACGTCATGAACGACCGTGCTTCCAACAAACGACTAATGCGTGCAATCAGCCGCATGAGTCGGTGGATCGATAAGAGGCGGCCCCGACACCTGACTGCCCAACAACGAGCATCTCTTCATGACCATCCAGAATACATTGAAGCCACACGAAGGCTAGATGAGTACCAAGGTTTGTGCCTGCATGATGCCAGCGACGCAATGCTGGCACGGCTAGACAAATTGAGACGCGACAGGACGAATACATTCACTCGACTCGCAAGGGCCTTGCGGAAGACAACACGACTAGAGTTCGATCGCAAGCAAGCTAAGATAGATATCAAGCGTCAGTTGGCAGAACGTCAACAGTCTGGAACAGCGGTTGACGACGACGAAGCAAGAGAGGTTCTCCATACACAAGACCAAATGGCCGCTGAGCAGATATATCTTCTTGAAAAGCTATTCACGTGGCCAACGGTACACTCATTAGAGGCCGAATATCAGCGCCGTAATGATGCCGTGATTGCCATTTCACAGTATTGTCCCATTCTCGAAGGCGGGCCATTGCGAGGGCGGCGGAAACGGACCAGGCCAGTCGATGGGTTTGATGAAGAACAGACTGAGGTAGCAAAGCCAGCTAAAAATGCCTGCAGCTCACTTCAGCTTTCCCAGAACGATACTCTTTTAAGGAATGCTGAATCTTACATCAAAAAGGCGAAAAAGCCACGGCGGTGCTTCCAATGTTACGGCAACACCCACCTCCCCGTTCATCGCCGAACGCAAAAGTACAGCGCATACAAGTCGACCTTGAGACATTTTCGAGAGAAACACTTGAAAGATCGAAGATGTAATATGTGTGATGAAGATCTGCTCCACGAGATGCATCTTCGTCGGCATGCCGAAGATGTCCATCGTCTAAGCACTGAACGAAACTACTACCCCAAGCGAATAGCTGGGTCTGATATTGAAACCGATTGATCACATGGAAGGGAGGATTTATCTGCTAGAAACACTTCACACTGCACGTAATGGTTATAGTGAAGGTATCTTAGCTCAGCATCTACACACCCCGTATCCTGTATGTAGACTCAGAGGCCATGCATCGTACAGAATGATATCGTATGTTGATAGGATGCAATCAAAATACATGACTCTAGTCTGCTATCACCAAATACGCAGACCGTATATAGCCCAGTCATTTTCTGGTGGGCTGACAATTAGACAATGTGGCAGCGTGTGATTGAGGGATTAATGAAAGTGAGCATCGGAAATGTTGGTACTGTAACGCCTAGACGCATTAGGAACCCACTATCGTGACCTATACGTTTTCATGCATGTTATAGTGCGGCTTTTCACTTGACTTAGTTAAGTTGACTATATTACGTAACAAGTGGTCAAGTGGCAGACAATTCCAATAGCTGGTTGGAGGGGGGCTGTCCTCATTCCGCCTCTGAATCCAGGTGGCTCCTCAAGTTGACGTGGAAAGAGTACTCTCTATCAGATAGTTGTATTTGAAAATGAGGGCATCGAGTCCAGGAGGATGACACATTTCGGGAGCTCGCAACGTGCAATTTTTTGACGGCGCATTAATGGCTTCGCCCGGTTACTTGGACGCCATGCCCAGTGGAGGCTACATAATGGAAGCAGACTACAGGCAGAGGGCGAATGCTCTCTGCACTCGAAAGAGGAGGCCCATACGATGGGGGTTTGCTCTGTCCTCAAACTTTAGCGATGAGCATTATATAAAGTTTCTATATATCAACATATGCTGATAATTCTAACTTCTGTTTTGTCAATATAGTGGCTTTATGACTGGAGCAAAAAGTACGTACGCATAAGCCCTCAGTAAGTGGACTGGCAGTAATTATGTGTTAACATTCACTGATCCCTCACGCTATCAAACATGCTACCGGCAGATTTACCCCGTAACCGTAACCATCAGAAATGCTTCCATGGATGCGTATCAGAAAAGTGCGTGGTATTTGTCAGAACCAGACGATTCAATTTTATTACATTGTGTGTATAAGAAGGTCTCTCATCTCCACGTAAAAGCACAAAAAGAGTTCCTCAAATCCCTGATTTCCTAGAGTTCTTGACGACTCACCCAACCATGGGGAAATCGAAAAGCAAAAAGAACCCTCAGCCCAGAAAGGCGGTTACAAAAGAGCCAGCGAGGCAGTCAAACAGAGTGCTTGAAAAGCAGATGCGCGAGCTGGACAACAAACTCGGAGAAATACAAAAAGCAAGGAAAGCGCTGGAATCACAGATCCCTGAGCTTGAACAGCAAATTCAAACCTCCGCGGACCCTATCGAGATTCAACGCCATGAGGCTGCTCTGAGAGAACTGAACTCCAAAATTGAGGACCTCAGGAAGCCCGAGGAGAGGTTGGAATCGCAGATCAACGCCAAAACAACCAACAATACAGGAAGTAGTATGGAAGTGGACGAAGGCTTGACGGACTCAGGTCAATATGATCAAGCAACGAACAGAGAGCACCATGATTCTGAAAACCTTGAGAACGATGGGAATGAGAGTGCGGATGGTGACGTGGACGATATTATGGTGCGTCTTGGTGATATGTCGATGACGAGCCTGGATGGAGGTGAGCCTGAAGCCTGGTTTACTCGACTAAAGGGGATATTTCTCATTGTCCGGCACGGACCAAAGAACGCACCCATTTTTGATGTCCGGGATGCCGATGAGTACCCAACCGACAAGCTCCGAGGACTCCAGAATGTCTCAGACGCCCATTCCCGACTGACCGATATCACATTCACGAATGCTAAAGGACGTGAGGAGTACCTGTACGGTATTAAGAACATTGAGGGTATTGACGCAGTTGTCGTCAAGTATCGCGGTACTTATGTCAGGCTCAAGTGGAAAGACATACGAGAGGAGCATTTACATTTGCTTTGGCAAGGCAGGAGCTGGACAACAAAAACCCATTTCCGTCGGATCGCTAAGAAACGGGGTGAAAAGATGATCGAAATGGTGCACGACAATCAAGATCGCAGGCATGCTGCTTTTCTGGATGGGCAGGGCAGGTATAGCCCAGACCGATCCCCATCACTGTTTCCATTCGGCTCGCCCCAAAAACCGAGGCAGAATAGAAGCAGTGGACTCCATTTCCAAAACACGGGACTGGGGCAGATGCTGGATAATCCTGATGGTCAAAGAGAAACTTCTCGGCAGTCTACGAGCTACGTGCAACCGGAAGAAGCCGAAGCGAAGGAAAAAAATCAGGACAGCCTCCCGCAAAGATTGACCCAAGACCGCAGTGCAAATCAGAAGCCAGAACGACTGAGCGAGTTCTACAAGGTATGGCTGAGGCAGAAAAATCTCGATCCACAGACCAAATCCGATAAGTTGGACATCAACTTGCTCGCGGAGCTTGTGGTCGCAGCGCAGGTGTATGCAAGGGTGGCTGAGGAGAAGGGCTTGCCTTTTGTTGATGACATTGACATTCTACCTGCAGAATGAGTCTAGTGTGATTATGTCGTGTTATTGTTGGCATCGAAAGCGTCGTTTGTCTTTTTCTTGCTTTCTTTCTTTTTTTGTTTTTTTCCCAACCAAATTGCCGTCGCTGTTGAAAAAAGAACCGTATTAGTTAACTGTTATGTATTCAGGACTTTTTTTGTCAACCATACAAAATAAATGTAAAAAAAAGGATAAAAACATCCAAATCGACATCACACCTGACTGGCAGGTAAGGTATCCCAGAACCCCATCCCACGAATATCTTGTAACATTGATCAGTCTCCATACCTCGAACCCGCAGCCGTGCGGATTTCAACCGTCCGTTCAGCCTCCCTTCTGTACATTTCGGAAATTGACCTTTTGGTCTTTAAGATCAACAGCTGCGGATTGCGACCTACGCCGGCGAAAAAACTATGTGACGCAACCGATGCCAGGTTTCTAGCTGATCACCTAACTTCCCGAGGACCTATTGTCTTGTCAGTTACCCAAAAAAGTGTCCTCCAGGGGTTGGGCGATGTTGCTCGGCTTTCTGAGAAAGACGAATTCTGGTCGAAGGCTAAATTGACACTGGGTTAGGGAGCCCCGCCATGGAATCGCATTTCTTCCTACCAGTATGGTTATGCTTGATAGTTCTATCATGGGCCTTTAGACTTGGCTCTTCATGTGGGTCTGCTACTATGTATGAGAGACAAAAATTCTCGTTGATCAGCCCGGTGGGGCGGTGTGGTTATTGTTGAGTATGCTACGTATGCAGTACTATCGGCAATTAGGGATATAGACAAGGCAGCTCCTATTAACTCGCCCAAAAGGTATTGCTCTCTCCGATAACTTAACAGGGCTGGTCCGACTGTAACGGATACTCAACCCTTAGGATGACCGGATCGATCGGTACACCTGCAGGCTCGTGTGGACCTGGAGATTGTGGTGCTGGGCTTCCCGGGTTTCCTGATGGAGAGCGTCATCCAGCAGCTCCTTAGATTGAGCATGCGATTTGATAGAGATGTCGGTGGTACAGGAATCACCGAGACGATTCAGGTCTGAAGCCAGCGAACCACGCCATGGCTACACTTGTGGTGACGTTGCGGCGCGCATCGCAGGAACCACAGGCGACTCATTAAGTCCCGTAATAGACAACCCGCTTGAACCGCCAGAGGTCGAGACAAGCTCCTGACCGAGCTGACAACATGCGCTCTGGCAGAAGTCTCACGGGGAGCACCATGGACCCCAAACCTCCGATGGCTTCTAATCAGGAGACCTTGGATCTAACAGAAGACAACCCTTGTCTAGTAGATTGGAAACTATCAGAAGCACAACTTCGAAAAGAGACAAGTTGCGACCGCCTCATGCATGAGCAGCTTGACGGCCGGAAGACAATATGACATATTCAATTCCTGATGCATTTTTGTCTGCCCCATTATCCACCAGCAGTTGGACTACCTCTCGATGGCCACGTACCGACGCAGCCTGAAGAGCATTGCCGTATCGACCGCCCTGGGCATTGATATCTGCTCCCTTGTCCAACAAAAGTTGGACTGCCTCTCGATAGCCACGCACTGACGCAGCTTGTAGAGCATTGCCGTATTCACCGTCCTGGGCGTTGACATCCGCTCCGTGGCCAATCAGAAAATATCTGGCCTTTACAAGCCCTGCAAAAGAAGCGTAGTATATCCTAGGACCTGGTGGAGACCGACTGCTTTTTGAGTCTCTCCTAAGCCAATCAAGCTTATACAAACGACACCATCGCTTGAATGTTACTTCCTCCTCTAGGAACCTCACTGTTGTCCGAACTCTATCGTCGGATGCCTGAACCGACACAGTATGGTACGTCCAGTATTTTGCTGCATATCCTGCAATTCGAAATTCCCGTCCAATATGTTGGACGGTACCATTCGTGTCTGTCAGATAAGCAAGGCATACCTTTGTGATAGAAATGCTCGCAGTGGTGATATCGAACCAAGTCTCGCCGAGCGGATACTCTTTGACAGAGAAGTGGGCTATATGTAGCTCCTCTAAACCCTTTACTGAGCCATGAATGATTGCGACCAGACCGGGACAGTAATCAAAATGTCGGCATCGCGGAACAATCGTCGTCTAGGATCAAACCTATGCGGTTCATTTTCGACCCGCGTCGCTATAACTTCTTTGGCTTCGGACAGTGTGAGAGGGCGCTTTGAGTGGACTAGGAATTGTAGAAGGCGGATTGCGTCAAATTCCCGGCTCGCTGGTATGCTCCCAATCCTACGCCGGTAAGTTTCATTCAGGTCTGATGGTAAAGATGCGAGAGCCTCCTCCATAGCTACCTGATGGGGACATTCAGCTAGACTTTTCAACTGACTGAACGCCCATCTGAACCTACGAAAGATATTAGCGAGCCACCGGCATACACCAATTCAATAGTGTCTCAAATTCCATCTGCTCCGTCGCCGAATTTCCTCTGAATCTCCTCGAGGAGTTTTTCCGACAAGAGCTTCTCCGTAAAATCGTTTCGTTGACAAAGCTGTGCTGTAACCCACGAGCGAATATCAGAATTGATAGATGGCTTATTCAGTGCCAGGCAGTTCGAATTCCCTACTAACGGGGGAATGCGGCGCATTAGGTCGGACTCAGGTCGACTGGTAAAGAGTAGCCAGACATTTGTCAACTCTGCCACCCTTGCCAGCCACTTGAGAACATCAGGCCTTGTGGTCGATTCGTCAAGCGCGTCCAGGACGACGGTCACCCTCTTCTGGTTATTCAGCATCTTCAAAACAATGGCCGATAGCAAAGCGGTCGCAGCTTGGTTGCTGCCATCCCTGTGCGCTCGAAACGAGTCATAAAGGTGATTTGCAGATTCCACCCCGCTTTGATATAATTGGGTTGCAAGCGATCGTAGCATGCCCTCCAGAGTCTGCTTAGTGGTGTCGCTAAAGTCAAAAAACAAGCTGAGGACAAGACTATCATCTGCCTTCGCGAGATAATCAAGCACATTCGTACTGAGAACCGTCTTTCCACATCCAGCGAGCCCGTGAAGCCATAACTGTCGATGCAATCCAGCATGCCACGACTGGAAAGTAGGGTTTACTGGGAGCCATATCCCTGTCCTTTCGTGCCGGAGTTTCCTCGCCTGGTTAGCATTCGTGGATGGATCTGGAGGGTGAAGCCAGCGGCGAATCTGGTCGGTCTGAAGGCCGGATCGGATGAAATCTGCCGAAGCTTGTGACGCAACTGCCGTCTGCTGCACGGTGTGAAGTTTTTGCTGCACTATTTACAGTCAGGCCGATCACATTCGAATAATGTTCGGTCGAACCATTTGCTGGCGTAGCTAACAGACGACATAGATACTAACCCGATCGAAGCACTTCGATATACTCAAATGCTCTCTTGGTCTCTTGGACCTCCGTGATAGGCACGTACGTCAGAAGCTCCTTGGCATACGCAGCGGCCGTCCCAGCAGCGTAGCATTGCCATCGCTCGTTTTTGTGGAAGTCGGCATAATCGCAGATCCCTCTAATAACAAGGCAGGGGAAAGCATTGATCAGAACAGCCGCTTCCATCTCGACACAAATACAATCCTCCCCGATATCTGGTAGGAATTTATCTATGAAAACGGCATCTTTGAAAAGCGTATTGCCGGATGCTATGACCCCGTAGTGGATTTCAGGTTCTGTCGATTCACGCCTCTCACGCTGTATCTCCTCAGCAAGAGCTGTCGTTTTAGACAGCTTGTCATTTTCATGACCCTGGTGCACGTAGCCCTGCTTGGTCAATATGGGATAGCGAGTTATCATTTCTTCGAGGTATTCGACGAGTCTGGGAGTTTCGAGTATGTGCTGCGCCTGAAGATTGGCTAGTGCACGCAGCCGTATCTCCGGAGGACTATTTAGAAAGAATCGATTCTTCCGCTGATTCCCAGAGGTTGCTTTGAATAGATCGTACTGGGCAACGCCACCGTAACTCCCATCAGGCTGACAAACGACAACATCTTGATGTCGCGACCATCTTCTGTGTTGGCGATTCCACCTCCAATTCCCACGAGGCCAAATCTGATCTGGGGAAATGAGGAGGTTAAAGACAACGCAGTTTCCGCCGCAGACGTGGTACCATATTTCCCTGCTGCGAGGGACGCGATGACCACGTTATGCTCGCCAACCCTGCCCCACGTGTATAAATTTGGGTCATTACGAGCCTGCACAAAGTCAGGCGGCTTTGCATGTTTCTCGTCGAGCATTGCTGTTGCCGCCGCACGCTCCAGCGGAAGTGCCGCAATCCATCCGACAGTATACAGATCGCTTATTTCGAGAGCTCGGAGCGGAGACATAACTGACAACAATCGCCATGGTTAGCATTCAGATGTTCTGCTATGATTGGAATTTATGCACTGCCAGCGTAAGCTCATACCTGCAAGTCTCAGGACACCGCGATGAGTCTCCGTAGCTTACAGACAAGTTCGAAACTGGATTCCATATTGTATATACAACGAGTGCTTTTCGAACCCTAAAAGCCAATATACGCTATTCCATATATGGAAAGATTGTATTTTAACCTCTGTTTCACATACCCGCTCTTCCGAACGATACAAACCTGTATATGAGTCATCTGTTTCGCTCGCGTACTATTACGAGTTTCTTAAATAGAGCCAAACTGCCTTGAACGTGGCCGGGCCATGGGCCATCAACATTCAAAGAACATCACCATATGGTGAGCATCCTAAAATCCTGCCAACATAACATAATCATTCATATGATTGCAGCAAGAAAAGCTGCAACATCACAAATTGCCAGGCAGCAGAATGTAGCGAACGCTCCGTCTCCAAAATAAGGAAGATGCGGTTGCTCGGCACCGAACATTCCCCTACCCCGTTGGCCGACTGGCGACCGGGACTCCTACAGTATTATGCTATTATGCTTGACGCCCTTAGTGACCACCATATTGAAAACATACCCCAGACGTTGAAGAGATGGCCATCCACCTATGGGACGGATTCGATTTTCTGTTTTCACCATGCAATAACAAACACACCCCTACGGTTCCGGGTAGACTAGAAGACCCAGCAAACGGAAAAAGATCAAGAGTTAAACCTACGGGACTCACCGGCATGAAGCAACCAGGCGCTGTTCCTAGCAGATATTTTTTTGTGGCTAATCAGGGGGTGACAAGGGTGTAGAACATTATATATAGGTGTGGTTGGTCTCCTTTAGGAGTTGCAACAGCCCAAGAACCTAGAGTCACCCCCACCAACGGAAGACCGGTGGGAGTGCCAGGGCCATGAGGACGGACATTACCAGACACTACCGGGCATACGCTAGAATCCTCCCGCATGGTTACGGAACCGACTGATGCAAATTTTTCGAGTCTTTCATTAAGTAGTTCATACGTAAAGCGCCATGATAAGTGGCCGGAGTATACGTGTTTCATCCACATTGTGCATGTCCTGGCTATTTGGGGGAAGGGAGGCCGTTCTCGAAGCTATAATAAGGGGGTGATTTGTAAGAGGGAGACCAGTGAATAAATGTTGCTGGGATGCTGCGGCAATCATATTAAACCCCCCTGGAGGTCGCGAGCGTCCAGTTTCAGTGGCAGGTGATTCGGGAAGCAGACTTTCGTATAGACCGTACTCATCTATCCAGTTTGCAACAGCACGCATGGAGGATTCGGTATTAGGGTGATCAGACCCCAATATGTCGGTCTGTAACTGGGAGCAGTTCTCCATCATGGTCAATGAGTCTGGCATCTTCCCCTGGGAATCTCAGGTATACGCCAGGTTTACCATGCTGGTTAGAGTGCGAGGATGTCTCTCGCCTAGCACGGTCTTGCTTATCTCCATAACCTGCACCTCCAGCTTCTTGGCCTCGCTCCAGCGTCCTTGATTTGAGTATGTTAATGTGAGGTCTGCCATACTGGTTAGAGTAGAGGGATGCTCCTCGCTGAGCACGGTCTTCCTTGCCTTAATAAGCTGTATCTTTAGCTTCTTTTGGCCTCGTCCCAGCGTCCTTGATTCCAGTAGGTTGATGCTAAGCTCGCCATGCTGGTTAGAGTGCCAGGATTCCTCTCGCCTAGCACGGTCTTGCTTATCTCCATGATCTGCACCTCCAGCTTCTCGGCCTCGTCCCAGTGTTCTTGTTTTGAGTAGGTTAATGCGAGGTTTGCCATGCTAGTCAGAGTATCGGGATGCTGAGCGCCCAGCATGGTCTTGCTTATCTCTATGACCTGTACCTCTAGCTGCTTGGCCTCGCTCCAGCGTCCTTGGTCCCGGTAGATTGATGCTAGGTTTGCCATGCTGGTCAGAGTGAAGGGATGCTCGGAGCCATTTCTCTCCTCATTTATTCTTATTGACTGGGTGTATAGCGTCTTCGCCTCATCAAATCATTCATTATTAGTAAGACAGTCTGCAATCCTCTCCATCAACAAAATAAAGTCATTTTAGAGCTCCTTAAATTCCTCCTCTCGCACTAGGCTCAGGGCATATGGAAGGTATCCTTGGCAGGGCAGTCCATTAGGATAGTGATTATTAGGGAAAACCTCTTGCATCTGATGAGTAACCCACTGAATCTAACGGCTTAACTGCCTATTCTTTCTGAGCCAGTTTCGTAATGCAATGTGCACAAGCCTGTGCATGCTGATATCTGTATCTTGTCTGCTGATAAAGGAGTACGTATTTAGTAAGCCTAGGGTGTCTGTCTGTTTCTTAGCCGCTTATGATGGAAGAAGAGACTGGGGGATATTTCGTGGGTTAATACAGGCTATAAAGGATAGATAGTCCGCTGCCAATTGATCTTGCTGTTAGATTTGATTGAATAATATTAGCCAAGTTGCTATAACAGGATTTTCAATGTCCCTGTAACGACCTAGATCCTGAAACTTTTTGCTTAGAAGCTCTATGGCTTCTTTTTCCGTCTCTTTCAATAGCGCTAAGTATGAAGAGAGACTAAGGCACTTTTTATTGATATATGCTAACGCCTGTACGATTGCTAGCGGAAAGTTAAGAGAAGCCTTAGAAGATAGGTGTCATCAGCATGTTGATGTCCGATCGTACAGGAACACTCCCTGGTAAACTGGCGGGGCTCGGGTAATTCATCAACCAGAAATTGGGGGCCTCCACCAGATGTTGAGGTCTTCGATCGTCACCCGTTATTTGCGGCAGTATATCGCCGTGCGGTTCACTAAAGGGGTGTAAAAAAGATATATACAATAGGCCCTCAAGACAAGGGCAGAAGATCGTCGACGCGGCTGGCGCTAGATGGAGCTAGATCGCGGGAATAACGGCCTCATCGAGGCTGACGGGTACCCTTGGTTGCAAAATTAGTGTCACCCCAAATCTTCTGCGTTGGTGGTAAAGGATTAAATCTAGGCCAAGGATGGCTAGCGTTCAACTTGGCAGCCTGAACACATGCAGATAATTGGACAATTACTGAATATTCTAACCTCTTACGGTCTAGCCCAAGAGTATGATCGAGAAGAGAATTGCTCAGGGGTGACATTGCTTTCGCAAAGAAGTATACCAAATTTCTGTTCACGGTGTTAATATGTGCCTTCTGAGCGCGAGTTCCAATTTAAGAGGTAGTATCTAGTTCCTTCGACGCTACACTTTAGTAAAGATTGTGTAAATTGGAAATCCTCGTGTTGGGATACAGTTCAATTATATGATTGGGTCACTTAATATTATGGGTGGACACATGCAATTCGGTTGCATCCTGTCAGGGATGTCGAAGGTATCACGCATGTTAGTGTAGTCTATTATACGCCCTAGCTTCAATGATGGCTGACGAAATCGAGTACTACAATACCCCGCCTCTGGTGATTCCCTCGCAGGAGACAGCGACCGCTAAACGAAAAATGAAGTGTGTATGCCTGCTAATACAGTAACTGTCTGGTATGGTAGAGAAGCATACATCGAGATTAAGGTTCGCAGATCAAGGGATAACCCTCATGTGGGTGATGATGTTGATTGGCACCTCTGTCAGGCACCAGGAACGAAGTTGGCTGATTTGCTTAGTTTGCACGTGATCTACCGTGGGTTTCCACCAAGTTCCATGAACCATGGACGGTTAAATTTTATGCGCATGTGAAGCAATACTAAAATACGAGGTATACTCATAGTAAATGATAGGGGACAAAGCAATTCTAGGCGTACGATAAGGCTTTTTTTTGCTATTAGTTGATTTTTATGTAGGCCCAGAAATACCACGCCTTGTATGGCAAAAAAGAACTGCAAGGTAGCCAAAACAAAAAATTGTTCGTTCAATTTATTCCTCGAACTCTTCGATCGCCACGCCGGAATGTCCGGAGTAGGCTTCGGCACTGGCTTTTTTTGCACCGACGGTATCCACGCGTGTCTGCAGGAAGTTATCAAAGCCCTGCTCAGGCTCGGCCTCGTACGACTTCCAATTGCGCTTAATATAACCTTTTAGTTCCGAGAAGAATTCTTCAATAGGGTTAAGTCAGGCAAATATAGTGGCAGGTATAGCAATTTAACCCCAGCTTCAGAACACATCTCCTTAATCCTATCGGAGTGGTGGAAAGATGCATTGTCCATAACTAGGACCGACTTTGGTTCGGGCCATCTCCCATAATGTTGCAGAAGCTGCTCGATAAAATCCTCGAAGACGACAGCATCTGTTGAACTCGCAAAAACACGAGAGAGGAGCATGCCGTCTTGGGCGTAGGCAGGTAATATTTGATAGCGTTGGCCTCGATGGAACTTCGCTGCTTGAACGAGTCTCACTCCTGGAGACCAACCAGTCCTCCTAAACCCTATCCGTTTATCACATCCAGACTCATCAACAAAATCTAGTTGATGTGATTGGTATTCACATAATTTATGGAAGTAGAAATCTCGCAGATCACGGTTCCTTTCTTGTGCTCTGTTACGGGCCGTCTTTTTAGTCCAACCTGCCGAAGAAAGGGCTCTTTTTATACACGAGGGCGAGACTGCAATATCAAACTTGTCTTGTAGGAAAACTGCCATCTCGTCCGGGCATAGACTGGGCTTTTCGAGGAGGTGTTCGAAGAGTACTTCAAGCATCGGTGGGGTTATACTGCGTGGTCGACCTCCGGGATACACTGGCAGACTCTCACTACCAAACATGCGCAAATATGAACAAATATTTCTAATAGAACGTTCACTACATCCGGCAGCATCAGCAATCTATAAATTAGTATAGCATTTTCTGCATAACATGTCGCGGATAAGCGTATATCTCCAGAGTTCAAGGTGGCGTCCCATAGCGCGCAGCTCCCGTAGGGAAATATAAGAGAAAAGTTGAGGATAGGTGATATAGAGTATAGGAGAGGAGGGTGTCCGTTAGAATACGAAACGAGAATGTTCAAGTTAGTTTAAGTTTATTTATGTATTATTTACGAGTTCTAAATATATCTAAGTTTGTTCTTGCTAAATAAAGACACGTGCATGAAGTGGGGCCTTGGTGCTAGGATTTGCATATAAGCTCGTGTCAGTGGGGCGGAAGGAGGTTTCGACCCAAGGTGTATCCCATGATATCAAGCTAGGTGGTCTTATGTTTCTGAATCCTTCATCACCTGATTCCCAGGTGCAGTCAATCTATAGTGGATATAAGGTGACTATATATCTCAGAAATATCGCTGGACCTGTTGCTTTTCATCGTAGTTTTCGCAGCTTTTATCTCCTGTAGTATGGCAATAACCAGAGAGAAAAAGAAGATCCATATGTTGCTTAGGGGGCGAAAACCCTTCGCTTATGCGGGGATTTCACTACAGAACACCTAAGACAATTTTTGATACCGCATCTCTGCCTTCCATCATTTGTTTTGCCTCTAGCTGACTCATGTGCATCAGCAGCATCGGTAGCGGTTTATTCAAGGTTCCATTGGACTCAAAGATCCCCTCTTGAATCGCCTTGCCATAATCATACTTTATCACCCCACTGTATGTACACCTTGGACGGTTTGCTTACCACTACATCGCCCAGGCGGATGTCGTTGGCTTTGCTTGGAACGCCCCCCCCCTGGCCCCAATTCCCACCATCAGCGCATATTGAAGCCGAGAAAAGGTTGAGCGCATGCGAGATACAACAGCCGTAGCGGAAACTGTTCCATACACGCCAGCCGGTAGGCTGGTAATGACGATATAATGGCCGTTCAGTTCCCCGAGTTCGTAGGCGTTCGGATCGGAGGAGGGTTGGCGTAAGGTACTGTGAATGGTGTCTAGCATGACGCGGGTGGCCGTAACCTCCAGCGGCAAAGCGCATATCCACGCAATCGTGTAGTCGTCGTGGGTCGGGGTAGACATCGCGGGTCACAACACGCAGTGTGGATGTGGTTAATCGTTGGGCACCTGGTTCGTTGGAGTTAGCAGACGGAGAGCAATTTTGATTTGGGAAGTGAGCGCGACATTCACTGGATTAGGCTGAAAAGAGGGGGTCATAGCCTACAGCTGCCTGCGAGGCTGAGCGGTCGTCCGTTAGTCACATAGCGTGTGCCAACCGTTTGCTGACAGTCTAGAGGATACATTGAGATGAGCTTCGCACACCGTCCATAGTTTAAGCACATGTTCCATGGCAACATTCTGGTTTACCACAACAGTTCCTAATACGCAGAGAATTAAGTGCGGGCCACGTGTTGGGCGAAGTTAACCGGATGTCACAACAGAGGGTGGAAACGGCTCAACCAAGGGGGTTATAAACACCCCACCCAGTTTGGGGATTGGTTAAGGAGGCTTTTGTATCGCAAATACCATTCCCTTACAAACCTTCGTATTATTACCGGTACGGCATCAACCAGTTATTTACCAGCGAAT
This sequence comes from Aspergillus olivimuriae, assembly GCA_003719415.1. Taxonomy (NCBI): domain Eukaryota; kingdom Fungi; phylum Ascomycota; class Eurotiomycetes; order Eurotiales; family Aspergillaceae; genus Aspergillus; species Aspergillus olivimuriae. Next base: position 29,423 of record RHLO01000411.1, on the reverse strand, counting down.
CGTTTCTCAACTAGTGTATCACCTGATTAGGGTTCGAAAACCACTCGTTGTATATACAATATGGAATTCAGTTTCGGGCTTGTCTGTATAAGAAATGTACCGAAAACCTTTTGAAACGTCGGAGTTTAGTCTAAGGCGCAGTCATACCATGATAGAGAGGGGGAATATGCGGGGAAAATTTCGTCATCGGGAATTGGGTTTCCAACGGGAGTTTTGGAATCATCAACGATGTCAACCCCGCTCCAGCCTCGTTTCAGCCTCTCGAGGCAGCGCTTTGGCCAGACCAATGAGAAGTTTCATGATGGTCATGACTTAACTTGCCTGCGAGTACTGTGTATGTCGCGGCAACGGAAAACCGGTCATGGCCTCGCCGGTGGTGGGGGAAGGGAAGACGGTCTGCTCATCATTTGCCATTGGCACAAGCGATTGGGGACGTATCTGATGTATTATTGATCTGCCAGAAGTCGTAGGGAAATTGGTAATAAGCAACAGGTATTCAAGATAGGTTTGTGGGAAGTCCATCTCGGTATTGAGGAAAAGAGTGCCATTTTAATGCAGTTTTGAAGAAATGAATTGCTATCGCACAAGATGAAGAAGAACGAGTCTGTCGTGTCCTGGAATCACTTATCGAACTTTGTTCTTTTTGTCTATCAATAGTCACCGTCTTCGCTTATAGCTTCAACGGGATGGGCCATACACGAAGACATACTAGCCAACACCAGGGATACAACAATGCTGGGTACGGAGAGCCATATAGTTAATATGATACATCCATCGACATCAGGTTTAGTGCCCAATCGCATGATTCGCCCCGCACGAGAGGATTTCGATACTGTGTGGCAAAGTCCGGGTCTTCTACCATCGTGGTGAACTTTAGTTCCAGTAAACATGAGTCGGCCCTCTATCGCCTCGGGTGCTATTGTCAGTCTCTATCGCAAGCCTTATTAACGCAACGTGAGATACTTAGTACGCATGCCTGATGCAGCAACTAATATCTCCCTATCGTTAACCTATCAAAGCCCAAGGAAGCTGGGCGATAAGAGACGTGAATGAAACCCAGGCCATTTCTTGAAAAATGATTGCCCAGCCGTGTTTCCCCTGACTCAGTATTCGCGAAAACATCAACCCAGGGCTGAACGAGAGACAGGCTTTCGCGCTAGTAGGACCCTTGCATTTCCGCAGTCCAATTAAACGGGAGATGGCAGGGCCTGCGGGACTCCTGGATAATTGTAAGCAAATCAGGTAACGGCAAATATCGACAATCTCGACACACGTTGTCGACACAATAGGGTAAGGGTGTCATGGAAAAGACACGAGTGCTTGGTAGCGTCTAAGATGAAATGTGCGCATCCTCGTACAGGTAGCCTGGTCGTAAATCTCTCAGACGCCGGCGCTTGTGCAAAAGCGGAATGGACTAGTCCAATTGGGGCAACAAGCCGTCATTCGGACCAAGGTACAATGATTTGGAATCCGTTACCACTCTGTTGGGACGAGGCCACACGCGTCATGCGACTGGGCTCGGGGATAAGCGGGTTGATGGTAGTAGTCCATCGGGACCTTACTTTGAGGAATAACGACCCAATGATTCATGTCAAGCATCATCGAGCGCTGCTCGGTAAATCCTCGAATGAAACTTTGCTAGCACGTTGGTCACCTTCACGTTCACCTTATCCTCAACCGCTTGACGCTGGGTCGAGCCGCCCTGGCGCCTCAAGGTTCACGGTCTTAGCAACTCCAAACATTTAACAACCCGAAAAGACGGCCGGGACAGGCAGCAATTGGTGCACCAGGTTTCGACTCGGGCTTCGGTAAGGTCTATTGGCCCCGGTTCGCCATATGTCGCGATCACGCATTGCTGCATGGTCCTTGTGGAGCTGTTCGGGGTTGGCGGCAAAGTGCCTCCGCAAAGTCTCCTCTCCCCCCATTTTAGGGCCTTGACTAAAACGGTGGGGCGGGCGAATCTTGCCAGTAAATAGGGCTGAGAGGTGGAGATACTGGCGCAGGCACATCTTGGCTGCAGCTCCAGTCACATTGACTGCGGCGTCCTGCATACCAGCTCCATTCGCCTAGGAGCGTCAAGCTCTCCGGAATGCACTCACCTTCCCCACGATGATCTGCTGTTATCGATGCCGCCAGTCAGCCATGACTGCCCTGCCCTTCCGTCTCTGTTATCTGACTGCTAACGTCCATTTCCATGTATCTGACTAGTACCAGTCGATACTCAAATATTCTGGTTGATCCCCATGCCGCCGCTCTTACTGTCAATCGGACGTGTCTGGTCCTCACTTACGGGGGTGACAACCTCAGTATGCATAGAGTCTGGGCCGATCGATTGTCGTCGCATCATTCGCGACCCATCCTTTGTCCCTCGCTTTCGGGAAGTGTATGAGGCTTCCATGAATTGCACGCGCTACAGAAAGCCACTTGCGTTGGTGTTCGGGATTCGAGTCCCCGAAACACAACGCCCTATCCATTGATTGTCGTTACTTACCTTTTGGGCACTCCTCAAGTCTCCTCACCGCATATGCTGTATGTCTTGGTTTGGAATGTCGGGGTTTGCCGAACAAAGGCCCTGCACGGGACTTTCCCGATTTAGCAGCCTCTAGTCTGCCCGGTTTTAGAAGCTGTTTCGTCCAACAGGACCAACATGTCGTGCGAAGTCGTGAGGATGTGCCTTCCTGTAAACACGTACTTATCTTGCGTTATCAATCGCATGCTGCAAGCTCTAACATATACTTTGCTGATCCTAACTCACAAGACACTCTTTCCCTGACGACATCAACACTTCAGTGAGTCTTAACTCAGCGCAGGTCACAGAAGGAGTGAGCCCCGAGTCTAGAACCGCCACAAAAGCCTATGTAGGGGCTGGCGTCAGCTTCTTGCCTTTGAAGCGAATGCGCCTTAGAAGCGAATGCGGGTGATGCCGACTAAGGCCGAAGGACAAAAGCTGGAGATCCTTTCTACCGTAGCTCGTCATCTGGAAGTACCGTACTCAATGTGGCCAGGACTTATGCATCAGTGATTTTTTTTTTTCGGATACTCTCTTAGGACATCTCGCTGTCAATGCTAGCCCGCTAGTGTCCCTGAGGTCTCCCAAAAATGGCCGTGGCCGAAGAAAGTAGCAGGTTTTCTAGGATGATTTAATCGACTATATTGGTGGTCGGTTAAATTCTAAATCTGACTGGCGGTCCATCGTTCTCGGGAATATCTCGAATCCGTCTCGACGCTCCCTCTGGTACTCACTCACCTTTGTTGCTCATCCCGAATCCTCACCCCGAATCCTCACCCGGATGCCCACCCTAATTGCTCAGCTGAATTGCTCAGCTGAATTGCACATCCAGGATACTCACCCAGAATACTCACC